>MCJB01043100.1:0-32946 GCA_002018475.1 Nicotiana obtusifolia
ACAACAAGGAAGACACTCTTCCTAACAACAAGGGACAACTTCCCTTAAGTGTATGACAACACTATTTTTCACTAGAATTACAACTCTCTTAAGAGTAGATGAAGTGAAGAAAATTATAGCACAAGAACACAACTTTAGCCTTCAAGAAAATAGCTCAATATAGCTCAAATACTTAAGAAAACTTGAAGAAATATAATCTTATGATTTGGAAGAAGTGTTGTGTTCAAATGAGGTTTAAGAGGGTGTATTTATAACCCCAAAACCTCATATGTCCGTTGGGAATAGTGGGCTACACTCTTATTCAATTAAACAAGAGTTTAGGGACAAAACATCTTCTGTCCGTTGCCAAATAATCGATTATTAGAATCATATAATCGATTATTAACAAAAACTAGCCGTTGTAACCCAACGGTAACCCAGATAATCGATTATTTAACTCAGATAATCGATTCTGAAACTCTCTGGAAATTGCTACAGTAACATTGCTACAGTGATGTTGCTACAATGATGTTGCTACAGTAACATCAATGTATGGCTCTTTCCTGAAAATTTCCAGCGCAAATTTTAATCAATTATTTTGGTATTTTGTGAAAACCAATTGTTTTGAAAAATGTTTTAATTTGTGTTTGAAATCGTTTTAAAACTTTAAGCCAAGTTATTAAAGACGATAAATAAATCAAACACATTAAAACTCAAAATAACATTAAGACTAAATGACAACTTCATTTGTCTTCAATCTTTTTGCTTCATCGACTTGTTCCATGCATCGACTCCTAGTATCTTGAAAGCTCGACTTGTACTCTAACAAAGTCCATAGCAATCTCAGTAGTTTGTCCATGATGGTTTGTCGATTATCAAAACCTATAACAAGACACAAAGTCATTAGTTAAGGTTACATAAATAAGAATGCATTTTCCAACAAATAGAAGCAGGTATCATTTGGCCTTTGGGCCTGCTACCTAAACTCGAATATCTCACTTAAGCTATGGCTGCTGAATTTCATTTGGGCTGGCCCAATGCATAAAGGACACAAATAGTCTCATTAGTCATATAAATATGATTCTAACAACCTTAGGTTCAAGAAATCCTTTTAATTTATAAAGGTGAGCCATACAATTAACAACGATCGCCCATGGCCCTTTTAATAGTAAAATACAAATTTAAAAGTAATTAATTCTTAAGTGCCTTAAACTTTCGTAGTTTGCTTTTAGGCGCGATTAATAAACCATTGTGACTATGGTAACGGTTCCCGTGACATAGTAACAATGCCAATTTCGGGGCGCCTTTCAGGTAACCCGATTTTAACAACTTCAAATAATAAAAGCTTTTGAAATAATTCGAGGGGCGCCGTGCCGGATAAAATCTCAAAATGCATGACCCTTATTTAATTAATATTAAAATCTTTAAAAAATCGAGGCGCGTTATTCAGCAAATTTTCGTGGCCCTCGAAAAGATAAAAACGCATAGTTACTGCGCGTTATTTTAATTCACCTTCCTAAATTCGGGTGCATTTATGCGACCCAAATTCAAATCTCAACGTTAAATAAAATGCGTTACGGATTACGGGTGCATTCATGTGATGTGGTTCATGATACATTTTAAATGACGTTGCAATACTTAAACAAAAGCGGTTGAAGATAAAATATACCATAGGCTAGGAACATGTATTAAAATCAGATAATAAGCCGATTATAATAGTTGAGAGACCGTGCTAGAACCACAGAATCCGAGGGTGCCTAACACCTTCCCTCGGGTTAACAGAATTCCTTACTCAGAATTTTTGGTTCGCAGACTTCACAAAGAAAAGTCAAAATTTTCCTCGATTTGGGACTAAAAGATAAATCGGTGACTTGGGACACCAATCAAAATATTCCAAGTGGCGACTCTAAAAAATTTAAATGAATAATCCCATTTCGAATAATGTCACTTTAATTGAAAAACTCCCTTATATACTCCTCGGGGGGTGTACAAAAGGAGGTGTGACAGCTCTGGCGACTCTGCTGGGGATCGAACCCAGAATTTCTGGTTCAGGGTTCAAGAATTCAAGCTTAGAATAACTGTTATACTTGGCTTTTATTATTATCTGATTTTATTATATGTTGAGCCTAATATGCTAAATGCCACCTTTTACCGCTTTGATATTATTTGAACAGTATATAAAACTGTTACGAACCCTTCTCTTCTCATCTTCGGGGATGCGCATGCTGGCCATGACTCCCTACTTTGTTAGTGTCATACCTTAAGTAAGAAAGAGGCCGGACAAGTTACAAAGTCGGGTGGCCTTTTGGTACCCTTTATGTAGCCCCCTCCTCGGCTCGAGTTGTCCGCTCGGGTACACAAGTCTAGAACAATACCCAGGCTTTCAACTTAGAATAACATAACCTCACGCCGGATCCCTAGTAGGAACGTTTATTTGCATCATATGCATTTGACTTTGGGGACTCAACACAGGGGTTGCGTCCGTCTAGGACATGTGACCCTAGAATCAAAGACCATCTTGATGCATACTTTACGTGCTACTTGTGCATTTATTTGCCACGGTTTGCATGTTGACCAGCTGTTAGAATAAAATTGAAAATAAAATATAATAAAGAAAAATAAAATTGAGGTATGAGAAAATTGAGAGTTGACTACCTGTTTTTCGAAAAAACCTGGTGTCCAAAATAAGCCGAAACTCTACCAAAATTTTGAAAAAAAGATAGAAAAAAAGAAAAGTTGATTTCAAAAAAATTTCATGTCAAAACTGCCTAAACTACGAAAGTCTGATTCTCACCGGATATGAGATACGTAGGCAAACCTCATCGGTTCCGACCCCCAATTTTTTTTTAAAAAAATCAAAATAAAAAAAGTATATATCTTTTGGAGAATTCAAAAAAAAAAATTGTTTCTTTATTTTTCGCATTTATTTTCTGGAATTACGTTATGATCTGATTCACGCGGCGTCGTGATACGTAGGCAATCCCCATCGGATTCGATCATGATTTTTTAAAATAACTCCAACAAGAGAGGGACGTGAAAGAAAGAAAAAAACCAAAAGAAAAACCCAAAAAGAAAGAAAAAGAGACAAGAAAAAAATCAACAGAAAATGAAAAGAGAGCAAGAAAAAGGATGGAAAGAAAAGAGTGGAAAATTGGAAAGTAGAAGGAAAAGAACTTTTGAGGAAAATAGGCAAAGCCGGGATAAAACGTGCAACCGTTGTGAAACATGTAGAAACACATTTAACCGCTTAGGTGCATCACACCCCAAAGTGCGATTACCTATGTGTTATTTGCTTCAAGCTAACCGGTTTGCTGTCTAATGATTAAGTCCAGGCTTTATAAGTAAGGTGGTTGGTTTGTGGTAATCTGGCTTCGCATCCGTATTTCACGAGGTCAAAAGGAAGCGTCAAAATGTCTTCTGAAATAACTCTGCCGACAGTACCTATTGCGGAGGAGAATCCGATCTCAGGCATCCTAGCTTCAGAATCGGCAGCTGCCGAAGAAAACAGATTGCTGCGTCTCCACATGATGGAAATGTGGACGCCTGGACAAACGGAAAAGAACCTCCAAATGCAATCCCTGGATTTCCCAAGCTTTTTCCCGGGGCAAGTGGGACTTCCAACATCCCCATAAGCTATCCACTGGGATACCCTACCATTGCTGCTAACTTTGTGGGAACACCTTCTGAGGATCGCCCCCAGGTGTCAGTTTCAGGTGCAGCTTCAAACATATTTACCGCGCCACCTTGCTCAGCTACGGCACAACCTACTTTGCCTAGGCCTAGCTTCAATCCCTCCCCTTTCACCTATCAAGCACCTCCTTTCCCAATGGAATCAGCCCAATTCGCTGCTAGTGCTTATCCTCAGTTGCTTAGGTACGAGTTTACCTCAGGGCAAGAGAAAAATGCAAAAACCCCTGAGCAAGAAGAGATCACAAGAAAGATGAGAAGCCTGGAACAGAGTCTAAAAAACATACAGGGTTTGAGCGGATAGAAAAGTGTGTCATATGCCGACTTGTGTATGTTCCCTCACGTACATCTACCATTAGGTTTAAAAACCCCAAAGTTCGAGAAATATGACGGACATGGGGATCCCATTGCCCATCTCAAAAGATATTGCAACCAACTGCAGGGAGTGGGTGGAAAGGAAGAACTCCTCATGGCCTACTTTGGTGAGAGTTTGGTCGGCATTGCTTTTGAGTGGTACATGGACCAAGATATATCTCGCTGGCATATCTGGGATGACTTGGAAAGGGATTTTGTCTGGCCCATCATTGTAGTGAAAGAGCAAAACCGTCCTCCTATATATATCTGGGACGGCCTGCTACCTAAACTCGAATATCTCACTTAAGCTATGGCTGCTGAATTTCATTTGGGCTGGCCCAATGCATAAAAGACACAAATAATCTCATTAGTCATATAAGTATGATTCTAACAACCTTAGGTTCAAGAAATCTTTTTAATTTATAGAGGTGATCCATACAATTAACAACGATCGACCATGACCCTCTTAATAGTTAAATACAAATTTAAAAGCAATTAATTCTTAAGTGCCTTAAACTTTCATAGTTTGCTTTTAGGCGCGATTAATAAACTATTATAACTATGGGTACGGTTCCCGTGACATAGTAACAATGCCAATTTCGGGGGCGCCTTTCAGGTAACCCGATTTTAACAACTTCAAATAATAAAAGATTTTGAAATAATTCGAGGTGCACCGTGCCGGATAAAATCTCAAAATGCATGGCCCCTATTTAATTAATATTAAAATCTTTAGAAAATCGAGGCGTGCTATTCAGCAAATTTTCGTGGCCCTCGAAAAGATAAAAACGCATAGTTACTTTAGGCGCGTTATTTTAATTCACTTTCCTAAATTCGAGCGCGCATTTATGCGACCCAAATCCAAATCTCAACGTTAAATAAAATGCGTTACAGATTACGGGTGTATTTATGTGACGTGGTTCATGACACATTTTAAATGACGTTGCAATACTTGAACAAAAGCGGTTGAAGATAAAATATACCATAGGCTAGGAACATGTATTAAAATCAGATAATAAGCCGATTATAATAGTTGAGAGACCGTGCTAGAACCACAGAATCCGAGGGTGCCTAACACCTTCCCTCGGGTTAACAGAATTCCTTACTCAAAATTTCTGGTTCGCGGACTTCACAAAGAAAAGTCGAAATTTTCCTCGATTTGGGATTAAAAATAAACCAGTGACTTGGGACACCAATTAAAATATTCCAAGTGGCGACTCTAAAAAATTTAAATGAATAATCCCATTTTGAATAATGTCACTTTAATTGAAAAACTCCCTTATATACTCCTCGGGGGGTGTACAAAAGGAGGTGTGACACCGGTGGGTTCAAAAGATCCCGGACGTCACGACGTCCGAAACTCGTTTGTGGAAAGAACTGGCCCTTAAATATGTGTGGAAGGCCAAAAATCATGGGAATTTTAATTTACCTTGCTTCCATGTTTTTTTTTATATGGAGAACTTGGTTGAACCCTTCTGACTTGTTCACAAAATTAGGTCTACCTGCGGGCTCTATTGCTGTCCCCAAGGAGGACGTCTTGGCTGATCCTGCTCATGCAGCGAGGCTGCTTCAGGAGGCACTTACACGAACAAGCATCTCCGAGCGTGTTTTGGACGCAAGCACTTATTTTACGAAGTCCCGGCCAGAGGATAAACAACAGAAGAGAAGACGTTCCTTCGCGGCCGGGGAAAAGAATAAAAGGGCAAAGATTGATGCCCCCGAGTCATCTCCGGTGGAGATGGTGACCGGTCCTCCTGCCGGGCCGGTCATAGACACAGTGATGGTTAATGGTGATGAAGAAGCTAGTGATGATGGAGCTTCTCTACATTGAAGACAACGATCCTCATCATCTTAACAGGATGCTCGACCTGTTGAGAAAGTTACACCAACCGAGGATGATGCCTTGGCACTTTAGGGGAGTTTGATTTGGTAGATAATGTCAACTCCCATTTTCGGGCCCCAATTATTGTTCTCCGTACTGCGGGACTGAGTACTGGGTCCTTTCCGTCTTTGGTTGGCAAGCATCCAACAACCGGCACTATATTTGGTGCAGCTGTTTCTCACTCTTCAGCTCCATCAGCTTCATCTCCACCTTCACCAATACCAGCAACTGCTACATCACTTCTATCTTCATCCACTCTTCCACCAGTAGTTGCTACATTGCCTCCATCGGCCATACCTGACCATGATGAGGGTGTTGCTCTTCCACAGTCCTCAGTTCATGTGAATTTAGGACAAAATTATGCTGCCCCTTCTGAAGATCCACAAAGGAGGAGGACCGTTACTTTTTCGGTCTCTACCGGATGCAACTTACTCTCCCGACCGGTGGAGCTTGCTAATTGTCTGAAGCCTTTGGCTTCAAAGAAAGACTGGGAAAAGATTCAGGCACTCTGGGGGAGGGTGTTTGTTGAACAACGTCATGCACAACCCCATAGCGGTACGTTCCTTTCTTCCTTTGTTGTTTCTTTTACTTTTGTATGAATATATTCTAAGTTTTACTTCTTCTTATTTTGTAGGCTAACTTTCTTGCTTCTGAGAGCCTTCAGAAGTTGATTCATGAGAAGGAGGAACTTACTTCTGAACGGAATCAGCTTTTGGTGGAACGGGTCTGAACTGTTCTCCGCCTCTCAGAACTGGAAGCGAAAGCTACTGAGGTCGTAGTTTTGGAGGCTCTTTTACAGCAAAGCGAGCAAGAAGTGGTAATCCTTAGCAAAGAAATTGGCCCGCTGAGGGTTAGATTTGATAAAGCCAAGGCCAAATAGGCTGAAGTCCAGGATGTCGTTCTTGTTGCAACCAAGCGCGAGGCTGCCTCCGCTGAAAGAGTGATTAACTTAGAGGCAGCCTTGAACTCCAAAATTGAAGAGCTTGCTGCCGTGGAGGTGAAACACGCCCAGCTTGAAAAGAAGTACAAGAAAACTATCGAGCATAATAGGCTCTTTAGTTCAACTGTCTGCGACCTTGATGTCAGTCTCAAATCTGCTAGGTTTGCCCGCGAAAACCTTTCCGCCGAGGTAACCCAACTCAAAGAAGAACTCAAGCGTAGAGAGGCTTCCCTCAGTATTGAAAAAACTTACGCCATGAGGAGAAAAACCTTGGAAGAGGCCAAAGCTGGTGTTGTTGACTTTAATGCCGAAATTGCTAAGGTATGCGAGCTTGAGTTAGTTGCTAAAAGTGGACCCCATCGAGGTCTGATGTACCTGGCTCTTCTGGTTCTGGTTCTGGTTCTGGTTATGGTTCTGGTTCTGGTTCCGAGTTTTCAGAAACTGAAGAAGAATTGGAAGATGATGATGCCAAAGGCCAAACTAATGAAAGTGGTAAGCCACCGGTGGACCCACCTACTTCTCCCGGGGATACAACACTTCTCTTCCTCCTGGTTCCTGAGGCACTGCAGTTTAACTTTTCTTTTCTTTTTCCTATTTTATACTTTTATCGTTTTGGCACGTTCTTGTAATAAAGATATATTTTTGCTCAAGTATTGTTTGAGTCTTACTTTCATTTGAATATCCATGCAAGTCTTTAACCTTTGCATTTGCTTAAGAATTCTACGCATGTTTTTCTGTTCGCGCTTTACTATGTGAAGTCTTGGATGCATTTTTCTCGAAGCACTTTGGTTCTGAGCATTATCCCCTTTTACGTGAAGGTTTATATAAGTATTTGTGCAAGTTTACTTTTTGCGTCCTTTCATGATGTCCTCCGGTGCATTTTTCCTCGAAAGCATTTTAATTTCGGGCATAAATTCTTCCAAAACCAACTCTTTGACGTGTGGGTTTTCATAAGAGAGGGCCCTCTTATGTTTATGGTGCTCTTGAAGAGGACGTCTCCTGTTCATTACGGCACTAACATTTGAAGTACTTGTTTAACTTTCAAATGACAAAGTTAGTTCATCGTTCAGACGAGAAACAAGATAAAAATAAAAGAATTTCTTTTCGTATAATTCTTCTATTTTCAAAAGTACACAAGAATTTATTATGCTAAGAAATTGGTATTACTTGTGGCTAGCATTTATTATACTAAAAAGAAATTGCCATTACTTGTTGCTATCTTGTACAACTTGTTTCTATAGGGCTGGGTGCGCAGTCCCCGGTCTCGATGATGCATTTGGTTTTAGGATTTTCGTTTCCCGGTTGATGTTGCAGTCAATATTATCGTATCCTCATATCATTCCCCCCCATTGTTAGAATGCGAAGAATGCGAATTGGAACATTGGAAGTCTTGTGTCTTCAAAGATCCCACCAATAAATTGCTAGATAATCCTTAACTCGGCAACATACCTTACTTCCCCTTAGGAATCCATGCTATCGAGCGAAAGAATATTTAACAATCCTCTAGTGGTTTGTGCTCGTGAACGGTTGGGTAACCTCTGTTCGATAGCAAACTTAACTTCCCAGTGGGAATTTGCTATCGAACCAAAGATTATCTAACTGTCCCCGAGTGGAAACTTGTTTGTTTGCCTTGCTATCAAAGGTCTTATTGCTGCTATCTTTATAGTATGCTTTCTATTGCTGCCTTATTAAAAACCTGGCTAGGAAAACCCAATTTGGACAAAAACTAAACGAAGGAAAAAAGAGTGCAGCACATACTTTCTGCTTGAGTAATGTTCATCAGCAATAATATCTTTTGAGGTGTGCCATGTTCCAGTTGCTAGGCAACTTGTCTCCATTCTGGTTCTCTAGCTCGTATGAACCTTTACCAGTGATAGCTGAAATCTGGTAGGGACCTTCCCAGTTAGACCTAGCTTCCTCGCGTTGAGCTCCTGGGGTATTTTGGGTTACTTTCCTCATAACCAAATCTCTTACTTTGAAATAATGGAGGTTGGCTCTTCGATTATAATATCACACCATTCTCTGCTTTTGAGCTGCCATTCTTACACGCGCCAAGTCCCTGCGTTCCTCGAGCAGTTCCAAATTGATTAACATTGCTTCGTTGTTCGATTCTTCATTTGCCCGAAAATATCTCAAAGTGGGTTCGCTACTTTCACCGTGATTAGGGCTTCGGCACCGTACACAAAGGAAAAATGAGTTTCTCCTGTGTTCGATTTGGCCGTTGTTTGGTAGGCCTAAGAACTCCAGGTAATTTTTCGGGCTATTTGCCTTTTTCTGCTTCCAACCTTTTCTTGACGTTTTGAATAATCACTTTGTTTGTTGACTCTACTTGACCGTTTGAGCTCGGATGATAAGGAGAAGATGTGATCCTCTTTATCTTCAAATCTTGGAGGAACTTTATAACTTTTGCACCGATAAACTGTGGCCCATTGTCGCATGCTATCTCTTTCAGTATTCCGAACCTGCAAATTATATTTTCCCATAGGAAATCCACCACTTCGCATTCTCCGCTCTTCTTATAAGGACCTGCTTCCATCCATTTAGAAAAATAGTCGGTCAGAATTAAAAGAAACCTTACCTTTCCGGGAGCCGGTGGCAGCTGTCCGACGATGTCCATCCCCCATTTCATGAACGGCCATCGAGACAGAACCGAATGTAAAGGTTCTGCAGGTTGGTGTACTAGTGGTGCGTAGTGTTGACACTTGTCACATTTTCGTACGAAGTCTTTGGTGTCTTGTTCTATGTGAGGCCAGTAATATCCAGCCCCTACCAACTTCAGCACCAAAGAATCTGTGCCCAAGTGATTGCCGCATATCCCTTCGTGGACTTTTCTCATGACATAATTAGCTTCTGACGCTCCTAAGCACCGGGCCAGCAAGCCTTGGAAGGATTTTCTATATAATTGGCCTCTCTTGAAGGTATAACGTGCAGCTTTGGCGCGTAACACTCGTGATGCTTTGGGGTCTTCAGGCAACTTCCAGTGCTCGAGATAATCGATTATTTCATTTCTCCAGTCCCAGACCAGACTAGTCGAATTTACCTCCTAGTAACCATCCGTATCCAGGACCGAGTTCATCAATTACACTACCATCCCGGACTCCAATCCTTTTATTTTCGTCGACGGTACGTTCTTCTTTGGTATCAAAGATCCCGTAGACCTGATTTACCACCATCTACGAGTCACATTTTATTTCTATAACCTCGGAATCAAGTCCCCGTGCTAATTCGAGCCCTGCAATCAAAGCTTCGTACTCTACTTCATTATTAGTTAAAGGGATCGTTCTAATGGCTTGCCTTAAGGTTTCCCCCGAAGGCGTGATTAAGACTATTCCGAGTTCGGACCCTTTTACATTGGAGGCTCCATCCGTAAATAAGTTCCAAACCCTCGATGTCGATTCCGGCACCATTAGTGCCTCCTTGGTTGTCAGAGGCGGTAGTGCCGGACTGAAATCGGCCACGAAGTCAGCCAAGAATTGTTACTAAATTGCACTCCTTGGTTTATATTCTATGTCGATCTCACTCATTTCGACGGCCCATTTGACCAATCTTCCTGAGAGATCAGGTTTATGGAGGATGTTCCGCAAAGGGAAAGTAGCCACCACAACTATCGGGTGGCATTGGAAGTAGAGCCTCAGCTTCCGAGCAGCAACTACAAGAGCTAAGGTCAGTTTTTCCAAATGTGGGTAGTGAGTTTATGCTCTTGTAAAATTTTTGCTAATGTAATAACTGGGAAATTGCATACCTTCGTCCTCCCAGACTAAAACTGCACTTATCGCAACTTCTGAAACCGCGAGGTAGACTAGCAATGTCTCACCTTCTTTTGGTTTTAAGAGTAATGTTGGGCTTGATAAGTACTTCTTCAGGTCCCTCAGATCCTTTTGGCACTCCGATGTCCATTCGAAATTATTTTTCTTTTTGAGCAATGTGAAGAAGCAATGACATTTTTCCGACGACCGGGAAATGAACCTGCTCAAAGCTGCTAATCTTCCTGTGAGCGTTTTGACTTCTTTTACATTCGACAATTGATCTGGGATATCCTCTATGGCCTTGATTTTGTCGGGGTTTACCTCAATTCCCCTTTGTGACCCCGAACGCGCACTTCTAGGGATTAAGTTTCATGTTATGCTTCCTCAGGATGTCGAATGTTTCTTGCAAATGCTTAAGGTGGTCACTTACTTTCAAAGAATTAACTAGCATGTCGTCTATATAAACTTCCATAGTCTTTCCTATTTGCTTTTCAAATATCTTATTTATGAGCCGTTGATAAGTGGCTCCGACGTTTTTCAACCCGAAAGGCATCACATTGTAATAATATGTGTCGAGATTCGTTATAAACGAAGTCTTTTCCTAATCTTCCGGGTTCATCTTGATTTGGTTGTACCAGGAATAAGCATCGAGGAAACTGATTAACTCGTTCCTGGCCGTGGCATCAATCATTTGACCGATATTTGGCAGTGGGAACGAGTCTTTCGGGCACGCCTTATTAAGGTCTTTATAGTCTACACACATGCAAATTTTATTGTTTTTCTTCGGATTAGTCAGTCCAGATATCTTACCTCTCGGATCGAACCGATCTTAAGCAAGCGGCTTAGCTCTTCTTTGACGAATTTATTCCTGGCTTCGGCAATAGGGCGTTTCTTTTGTCTTACCGGAGGTAAGTTGGGATCCAAACTCAGCTTTTGCACGGCTACTTCCATCGGGATACTTGTCATATCCTCGTGCGACCATGCAAAACAATCGATATTAAATTTAAGAAATTTAATAAAACCAGACCTGAGCTCGGGGTGTAGTTCTGTCCCCAAATGGAATTTTCTTTCTAGGAATTCTTCGAACAATGCAACTTGCTCCAGTTCCTCCTCCGTGGACTTCGTTGCGTCCGTCTCTTCTGGAACTTGGAAATATCTCGGCACTTGATAATGTTCTGCTGACTCTGCTCCCAGGCTAACTTTTTCTAGCTCGGGAATAGGTGCCGGTTCCTGTAATTGCTATGTCGTGTGCTCCTTCCCTTTGCTACTAGAAACCGAAATTGCGTTCATCTTTCTTGTTGCCGGTTGATAACCTCTTATTTGCTTGATTCCTTCGGGCGTTGGAAACTTCAGCAATTGGTGATATGTTGAGGGTACAACTTTCATCTCGTGTAACCATAGCCTTCCCAGGATGATATTGTATCCCCTGTCACCATCTACTACTTCGAAGAGAGTCGTTTCCATTGCTCCTTCAGCGTTCGTGAGCAGCAAAATCTCTCCCCGAGTCGTCACGCCCGCAAGGTTGAATCCAGAGAGGAGCTTTATTGCCGGAATAATACTTCCGGTGAGTTTAGCTTGCTCCAATACTCTCTATTGTATGATATTAGCCGAACTTCCTGGATCCACTAGAACACGCTTAATCTTAAAATCTAACATATTTTAAAGAAATTATCAGTGTATCGTTGTGTGGTAACAACAATCCATCTGCATCCTCCTCCGTGAAAGTGATATCGTCTTCTCGGAATTTTTTACTATCAGTTATTAATACTTTTGTCTTCTTCGCTGCCGAAAAGGTGACCCCGTTAATCTCATTCCCTCCGAAGATCATATTGATCGTTTGGCGTGGGAGTTCTTCTCCTGCTTTTGAAGGTTCCGCGTTGCCTTTTTTACGACCATAATTGTTCTTAGCTCGGTCATTCAAGAATTCTCTGAGGTGACCATTTTTCTGCTCCAGTGGCTACATTTATGTTAAGTCTGGTCGCTCGGGCCCATCACGAGTCACATGGGCACCCCCACCAGGTGTTACCACCTCTTCCCGGAGGTATCGGCAGTCCCCTATTCGGTGGCCGTTCGTCCCATGGTATTCACACCATAAGTTGGGATCCCTCTAGCTGGAATCGGATCTCATAGGCCTAGAGAATCGCGCTTCTTTAATATTTCTCATGGCTGACACCAACTCCTCTGTACTGACATTGAAGTTATATTCCGATAACTTGGGGTAAGAAGGATCCCGAGACCCCGACTTCTCTTAATCCTGAAGTGATATATTTTTTGGACCACAATCGGTCCCTCTATCAATGGTGAACTTGTTTGCTGCCCGGAAGTTCCTGCAACGGCCTTCGGTCCGCTCCTAAGGTAAAAATCGTCCCCTCGAAGTCCGTCTGTCCGCATCATAATCATCCTTTGATTTTACTCTGCTCTTCTCCCATCCCCTAGCCGATAATGTAGAACCGATCTGATTATCTTCGATCCTTATCTTTGACTCGTACCGGTTGTGGACATCTACCCAAGTTGTTGCTTGAAACTCAAGCAGGCTCTCCTTCAGCTTCCGGAAAGTGTCTGAGCTTCTCGGATTCAATCCTTTGGTGGATGCATTCATCCGGGATAGCTAGGAGCAACATTCTTTCTTTCTGGAATAGGGTAATGAATTCTCGTAATAATTCGGATTCTCCCTGTGCGATCATGAAACAAGTCGGCCTTCTAGGCTTGTAATTTTCTGGCTCCGGCATGAGCCTTGATGAAAGAATCCGCGAGCATCTCAAAGGAATCTATGGAATGCTGGGGTAATAATGAATACCACGTTAAAGCTCCCCTCGTGAGAGTTTCTCCAAATTTCTTTAACAACACATATTCAAATTCGTGAGGAGGTAAATCATTTCCTTTTACTGTCGTTATGTAGGTGATAATATGCTCCTGTGGGTCTAAAGTTCCATCATACTTTGGCATTTCAGGCATTTTGAACCGCTTCGGGATTAGTTCTGGTGCCGCACTCGGCTTGTACGATAATTGAGTATACTTCTTCGAGTCCGGGCCTTTCAATACTGGTGGTGCGCTCGGAATATGGTCCATGCAGGCGTTTACTTCCCTTATAAACCGTAAAAGTTCATTCTTGAATGGGTCGTTCTCGTTGTTGAGACCGGCTCCGTTCCCCCCAGCCCCGTCGGAGCCAGCTTCACCCCTGGGAGTGTTGTTGACTCTCTGCGTTGTTTGGTTTGCGGGAACACCGGGAGGAATTGGATCTCATCTATCAGCATTATTCGAAGCCCCCGATAGCGCCTACGGCTACGTCATAACTTTTTCCTGCCGCGTGAGATGGCCTAGAATGATCGTCTATTGCTCTTGCAGGACCCTCACCGCATCCACTACACGCTCCTCATCAGCATCATCGGGAGTTGTCTTTCAAACCTGTCAAGGGTTCTGCCTGTCATGCACCGGCATGACGTCATGTCCCTTATTGCTGGTGTCACTTTGAATCCTCGAAATGAGGCTGATCCCCTCGAATTTCAAGGTTGTACGTGTTGTTAACAGTGTTATCTACCATTTTTTGTGATTTTTTCTAAGATAAAATAATCAAATCATGTGTAGTGAAAAAGTCAAGGATCAATTTAATTGCACGGCTGTCTAGGCCCCACAGTGGGTGCCAAACTATTTACCCGTAAAAATAGTACAGTTGAATTTATACGTGATTTCTAAACAAATGAACTAATTTAATCCTGAAATAATGCGATAATTGAAGAAATGTACAATACTTAGCCTTAAAATATAGATGAAACGGCAGAGATGACAGTTCCGGGAACAAGGTTTCTGGGTACAGCAATGATGAGATAAAAAAGCGAAAAGTAAGATTGTATTAAGCTTTGTATAGAATGTAGTGTAAGTTTAGCCAGAAAATTCGTCCTTTACAATAATAACTGGGCTCGCTATTTATAGCTGTGTCTAAGGAAGGGGATCTTAGGATCGTGCCCTCCTTTAATGTCAATTATGAGGGTCATTGATGAAGATGTAACGGTGAATATAAATGTCAAATTCTCTGTAACGGGTCGTCGCTCTTAATATTGCAGAATATTCCTTATTAAATGCCACCGGGCATAGAGCATTTAATACACCTTTATGAACGTTATCCCTTTCGGTGACAAACCGAATGACTACGTTCGGTCTTCGGCCATCCTCATATAGGGTTCCACGTGTCTTTTCTTTAGATTACCATGTATCATATCAACTTTCACCCTATACTTACACTTAAAAGAAAGAGATGCAATTGTACATAAGAATTTTTTTATCCCAACCCGATCCTTTTAAGTGATAAATTGAGAAAAATTATATCTTAGTTAATTATTATTAAGTCATAAATCTCATGAACAAACAAACGTCTTGCACTTATAATTTTGGTGCATGCACAGAGTGCAGGTAACAAATTACTATTATACAATTCATTAACTTAAAATCCGAAATATACCTCTATTAGTAGGGTCTACAACAGGGGGTAATCATTCAATGTTCAAATAAGGGTGATTCGCACAAATAAGATTAATTGGTGCCACTATTTAATTTTTGACTTCGTTAACCAAAGCCTTAAAAATAATTTCTAGCTAGAATTTTAAAGCATGCTTGTTAGAGTTTTTTGGACAAGCTCCTGACAATCGCTAGAATTTTTGTATTTAATTTGACAAAAAATCTCTTCACTAAAAACTTTAGTGATTGTCATAAAATTCTTACTGTTACTACAAATTTTTTTTTTTTTTAAATAATTGGCCACAAAATTTTGATGGTTACCATAGTGGCGGTGCAAAAATCATGGCAAATATATAAGTAGGCACAAAAATTTGACAGTTGCCATAACTATTGTGCCAAAGTTGTACCACCATGTTTTGCTTCAAAATTAGCCCAATATCAATGCCAAATGACTCCAATTTGATATAAAATTTTTTAATATCAATTTCAATAATTTTTAATAGTTAGATTCAATTTAAACCTTCATACATCAATAGATTCACTTTGTCTTCTTCGACAAGTTTTTTTTTTTTTTAAGTTCAAACAAAATTCAAAAGTGTTTTTCAATTTTCTCCCATCAAACCAATCCAAATCACTAAAGATAGACAACATAAGCTCAACAGAGCATTACTCGCTTAATTTTATTCATAACGCTATATATTTTATTTTTTTAATTTTTAATTTTGTGCTCATAATTTATTAGAAGAAGAAGAAGAAGGAAAGGAAGAAAGGAGGAGGACAAGAAGAGGCAAAAGGAGGAAGAAGAAGATGCAGAAGAAGGAGGAGGGAGAAAAAGTTCGATGAAAGGCTAAAAAGATAAGATTTTTTTAATAAGGTTAAAATATAAACGGTGGTCTTAAAGAAGTCCATCAGTGTAATTTCTTGTTTAAAGAACTTCCCATGGGCCCAATATCAAGAATCAAATGGACGGGCCGAAGTTAAGCTGCAATTGCACGCGTAGAGAGGAATCCGTCCAAAAATGTGAGAACCCAAGCCCAAAATATCACCAAAAGTCAAAACCCAGGCATCAGAGATTTTGTCGACGTATTTTTCATAGTAAACAACGATATATATACTGGGAATTGGGAAATACAACAGAAATGTGTTGATCGGAAGAATCAAAGTGATGGCGTCGCTTTCATCAGTATCGCTATCAGCGTCTTCATCAGAGACCTCAATCTTCCCGTCTACTAATCGGAAACTCGCTGTATTACCAACAGCTGTCCGTACTTTTCCGGTAAATTTTGAATCCATTTTCTTATATTTTTCCTCGCGAACCAAACTGAGCTATATGGTGCTCTCTATTTCCTCCTTTTATAATTTTTCTATTTATGAAGAAGTATATGAAATTTACTTGAAAAAGTAAGTTATTTCAGACTGCACGAAGGAAATTGGTGTTCATAGACTGAATAATGTTATAATTTCAGTGATATAACAGGTGACTATCGTTCCTTCGGGGACATCCATAAAATTGGGACGATACAGAGAATAAGTAACTAATCATTTATTGCAGTTTCGAATGTGAGTGCTATTGTGTTTATGCAAAAAAATTTTAAAAAATTCAGAGGGGAAGAATGCGACCTGTCTATATGTGCTTTTATTTAAGAGAGACAGTGCATGTGTGTATATACGCGTGCGTGCGTGCGTGTGTGTTATATGTTCGTTGGTTGGTCTTTGATGAGAAATTTTTTATGTTTGAACGATCTTAGTTTCCACTGACGCACTGATAAAAAGAACTTTTTTTGGTTTAAATATGTGAAGGAAGACATCTAAATGTGCCTTGATTATGATATACTGAACCGATGATCGATGTTACGTTTCTCTTTTTGTGCCATGGCATTTCCATGTCAAACAAGTATAGCATAAGCATTGGTAATTTGTGAACCCTTCAAAGTATACTTCTGGATACTTTTAAACATGACAATACCCCAGCGGCGAAGCCACATGGTTACAAAGATGGTCAACTGAACACCCTTCGTCGAAAAATTGCACTGTGTATATAGGTAATGTTACGTTTTAGAGGTATATGACACATATTGAACACTCTTTGCCGGGAAATTTTTTTCACTTCTTTCAAATTTGAACACCCTTGGGAAAATTCCTAGCTTCGCCACTGCCATACCCCGAGTCATTGTAGGTTGTCTTGTAGGCTATGATCCAGAATTTATTTTTATTTTTCTTCCCTTTTTTTCTGAAATCGCTAATCTATTTAGTTGCGTGTTTCAAGTGAGTATAGGGGCTATGTCATAATTCCTCAACTTCATATCAGTGGTTCTATCTACAAACTACTAGGTACTAGTATCTCTAGTTTTCTGCCATTAATTTTCATTTTCAGATGAATAAGCACAGAACTTCCCAGTTATTGAGATTCTGTCAACCGTTTTACCACCTAGGATTGGTCACTTTTGTAGATGCCCAATAAAATGTGCAAAATTTGTTTGGAAGGAAAGTTTTAACATAACATTGAACCTTTTCACGAAGTATGTGATTTTTCATGTTTTTCACAATACACTAAGTGGAAGTTTTATATACACATTTTATACTAATTGAAGAAGAAATTATCAAATCGCAAGCATAAGGTCAATAACCGGATCTGCTAAAATCAGTATTTAATTGAGTTGCTGAATGATTATATAAGTTAGTTATTTTAACCATGTTCTTCTGCTGTCACGCTTCTAAATCACCTCTGAGCTCCTTTCAAGACGTGTTCACCAGAAAAGATAATGGTAAAAAACTAGAAAGACGTATAAATTCGTTCCCCATATGTGTCGAGGCGGTATTAGCATGCATGTCCTACATGCTACAGCACCAAACTGAAGTATCTCTTCTTCCTGAATGCCCTGAATTCTTAAATATGTTTAGTTGGATGAACTGGTTGACTAGATGAATCCAAACTGTTGGCAGCATTTTCAGTTTGACTGATACTTCTTAGTAACTCTTTCATCTTCAAATCAGAAGAATCTGGTGAATCATGTTTTTAGCTTTGTCTTTTCGTAGCTCACTTTTCCTGCATTCTATAATAGTGTGGTTTAGTTGGGGAATTCATTGCATGCATCTTTTCTGGCCAATTCCATTCTGATGCCGAATATTTGTCTGGAGACTGATATACATTCTTTCAAAGGGACAGACAATAAAGAAAACCAGAACACAAATGATTTATGTGGCACATGTTCAACCTCCTGATGTCAACAGACCGCATTCTTCCATAAGGTCTTCTTTCAACGCTGAAGGAACTGGAAACACTACTTCACTAGATGAAGAAGTTAAAGTTGACGCTTCGGGGATGGAGGTTTCCATACAGTTGCCGTTGCCTTTGCCTTTGTTTGAGACTCAATCATCCAGTACTGATGCAGAAACTGATGATTCAGCCTCTCTTAGCATTGCTGTTATTGGAGCCACCGGTTTACTAGCTAGAACAAAAATCTTTCCAGCATTATTTGCTTTGTATTACAGTGGTCATGTTCCAGAGGTAGGTACATTGGATCAACTACCATTCTGCTCCTTTTTGACTTCTATGCATCTGTTGAAATTTCAATTCTGTCCAGTGTCCATAATATTCATATCTGATCCGAGTGGAACATAATTTCTCTTAAGTTTTTGCTTGGTTGGTTGAGGTTATAAATACAGTATGAAACTTATACCCAATGATCTGTTATAGCGCATCCTTATTTTTATAGAAGACATATTTCTTTTGCCCCTTTCCTCATATGAGTAGGAAATGAGTTGTTAATGAACCAACTTGTTCAGAATCAAAGCTCCGCTTGTTTATGCTAGTTCAGAATTTATTTTGGTCTCGATATGATTCATATCCCTGTCCCCACTATGTGGGATTACACTGGGTTTGTTGTTGTTGTTGATATAATTCATACAGATATATAGCTCAACTGAATATGTTGTTGAACGATATAGCATTGACATCAAAATTCATATTTCCTTTACTACTTATTAATTTAGCAGTAATATAATATTACCCCACGTACTACTAAAAGCACATATATTTTTGAGAAGGTAACATTTTCTGTACATTTAAATAGACATCAGCACAAAGGTTGTGCAAATAAGGTGTTACAACAGATAACCAAAAATCAAAAACCCAAATGAGACCTTAATCTTCTTGCAAAGAATCTAAACACATCTAGGATATCCTCGGGTTCCTCTATATATTCAGATTTACACCAAAAACTAAAAGGAATACAATCCATCTTAATTTTCTGTAAAGAGCTACTCTTATCTTCAAAACATCTTGAATTCATCCAAACTGTCCACCATATACTTGCAGGGATAATTTTCCATGTCTTTGTTTCTGCTGCAGTTTCCTTCTTTGTTCCAGCTTGTCAAAACATCAGCAGGTCTACCTGGCATTGCCCATCTAATGCCTCTGAGATTGATGAACGAATCCCATAGTTGACTAGTAACCCTGCAGTGTAAAAGCAGATGATTGATTGTCATTTGTCTCTGCATCCTGTCCATAGAAGTAGCAGCTTGAACAAAGTGGCATCCCCCTCTTCCTGAGATTAGCCCGAGTCAGGACAGCTTCTCTGACCACCAAAAAAAGAGCACATATTTTATTATATGTTTCTTACCAATGCAAAATATAATTTCTCGTTAGATCGTCCGTTAACTCAATTATTTCCTAATAATTGTTGTACCTTACAAGTCACATCAATTGGTTGTATCAGATTATAAATTTCTGAAAGTAACTGTTCGAAATATCTGTGACAGCTTGAGCTCTGCTTGTATAACTTTTTTTATTGAGATCAAACATAGTAGCTTGATTAACATCTAGATGAACCTTTTGAGGTGGAGGGGTGGTGCCATGCTTGTAACTGAACTAGTTGAAAGATGTATGAGGCTTTAGTTTCTACCACTTTGTGTGTTTAAGCTTTTGGGCTAGTCTCCTTATCCAAAAAAAAAAAAAGCTTCTGGGCTAGTGATGATAACACTTGTTACATGGGCTTGTAACTTGGAGGCAAGTTACAACTGTTAGGATTAGAGCAAGCTTCATGGCAGCATGAGTAGACTCGTGTGCCACACCAAGTGCAATGATTGTGGGGCTTGACAAGGAGTCAGGGCTTCCATAAGTGAAGAGAACTGACGACATCATGAAGTTATGAAACAAATGAACTTGGTATTTTAACTTGGAAGTATATAATGGTTGGTAATTCCTTGATCTGTTAGAATCATTTGAAGTAGAATCAAGCAAGAACAATTGAGGGACTTGAAATTTGAATCTTTCTGGATAACAAGCTAAGGTAGTCGAATAAAAAGATCAAGCTAATATATTGAATTAGAATGTTTGAATTATCCTGCTTGTTACATCTGTTTTTTTATTTTATTTTATTTTTATATATATCATAGGAAGCATACCACTGGAAAGTTATATACGAATAAGGTTAACCTTCTAGGCTTACCAGCTTTTTGATGGCTGCAGAAATTTGTTATATTTGGGTACTCGAGGAAAAAATTGACAGAAGAAGATCTGAGAGCCATAATAGCACCAACTTTAAGTTGCCGCATTGATCACCAGTATGTTCCCAACTTCCAAATGCATATATAAACATGTATCTTCGTTTTAGATATTTACCATGTCTATCTATCTGTTTATATCATTTGAAACTTTAGAAATATGCACGCGCGCACACACACAGACAGAGCGCGAGTGCACACGAGGGAGGGACGGAGGGATTCTCTTATAGATTTTGAGTTTTTAACTAAAACAATTCAGACTTTTGCACTTCAAAATTTAAGATATGTTTGCTAGAGCATCTGGAAGGCTAGTGAAGGAGTTATGAATGGTTAGATAAAAATGTTTTCTATAATGAAATTAGCATATCTTTTATATTTGATCTTTTAACATAAAAATTATTCAACAGAAAATAATCCCCATTTCCATATCTTAAAACAAAATCTTTGCGTAAGATGATGTATTGTAACTTTATATAGTTTCTTTATGCAGAGAAAACTGTGAGGAAAAAATGGATGCATTTCTCAAAAGGATATTCTATCTTAATGGAGGGTATGACAACCGAGAAGGAATGTCAAATCTCAATACTCTCATGGAAAAAGCTGAGGTAAGTACTACTGATGATTGTCCATTATAGCTGAAAAGATTTACTTGTGTGCGTCAGTGCTCCCAGTGTCCAATTCCATGTTATTGCTATTCCTGTCTTTAACAGCTCGTGTACCTTAGGGAAAGTTTGGAGCAAACAGAATATTTTACCTTTCTGTGCCTCAAGAAGCACTTATCGACGTAGCATCCTCTCTTGCTGAAAAGGCGCAAACCCAAAGGGGTTGGAATCGTGTAATAATTGAAAAACCCTTTGGTGTGGGTTCGTTTTCTTCTCATCAGTTAACTACCTCACTTCTTTCAAACTTTGAGGAAAAGCAATTATACAGGTTCGAAACGCATTTTGTGATATGTGTGAGACAAGAAGACGTTGCATTCTGAAATATTTACTGATCACTGTTTTACTTGCCTATCTTCCAGGATAGATCATCTTTTGGGAAGGAACACAATCGAAAATCTTGCGGTTCTAAGGTTCTCTAATCTAGCATTTATGCCATTATGGAATCGAAGTTACATACACAACATACAGGTAAGTTATAATTGACTCTCAATTCACCTTAGTATTGGAACAGCTGTTCCTCTTACCAGATTGTTACTGTTAGGGCATATATTATTAACCATGCATTTAGATATAGTATATTCTAATAGTTATCATGGTTAAAAGTCTAAGTGGGAAATTGTTGGGATATATACTATTAACCATGAATTTGGTTTGGACATAATCTTTATTATGGAACAATTACTTATTCAATTTTAATAAAGTTTTAAATAGATCATATATTCGTCTGTGTCCTTACTTATATAGTAGATGATTTAGTGTATAGAGTTTAGCTTATACACCGAAGATTAAATCATCGGTTCTTATAAGTATAAAGATCATGTTTACAATCTAATGATGGAATTAGACAAACCATCAGGAATGATTGTAGCATAAGATTAAATATAATTTATCTTGATTATAAGAATGGTTTAATTCCGACTTCTTGTGCTAGTACATTTTGTATGTATTGAACGGACCAAGTAGAGATAAGTATTTTGTACTGACTTAATAAAATAACTTCTCTAGCCACTAAAAGTACTTATACTCTTAATCTTGATATAATTATTATTAGTTGTTTATATTATTTATTGTTTTGATTTATCAGAAGGCGGGATTCTTTTGTGGGTCAATATGCCTGATAAATTGGACTACATTGGTGAAGTAATAATTAGTTGATGGAATCCATGTCTCGGTCTAGAGATTGATGATACACTTTTATGAAAGCTTATAAGTTTTCATGTATAAACCCTGCAGGTGGATTTTGTATGCTTCACATGAAATAAGTTGAGCGAAAGTCTAAAGGAAATAATCAATGAATTAAATTATCAGTAATTCAGTTTATTTGATTAGTATCTGAATCTTAACATGGGGAGTTGAATAAGGTTTTATGGAAGTATTTCGAAATTGAATTGAGGAGTGCAGTTACGAATTTTTAGTGGAATAATTCGTAATTTATTATGATAGTATTAATTCGGATAATTCGAATTAAGTCCATAATAGGAAGCCTCGTTAATTAAATACTGCGGTCCCTACTGTGCCTGAATAATTAGGAATGAAATGAAATTCTATTTCTTGGCGGAAAAGAAAGACCCAACAGGTTTAGAAAAAGGTTTTAAACCCTAAAACCCGTGGCTATATAAAGGGGTCTTAATCCATACGGAAGTGATGGTTTTTAATATACGGTTTTCCTAGGAGAAACTCGCCCACACGAGTTTTTGCCAATTCCGGGTATTATTTGGGTCACACAGCATAAGACTGTGGAACTGGAGGAGGATCTTGTGGACTGTGTTTGCTCACACTTGAAGGCTCTTTTCTCGATTGCGGTCACGATTCAAGAGATAAGTATCGATTTTATATTTGATTAAAAATCTGTGATTATGTGTTGTCTATATTACATGCAAGTGATCTTGGCTATTTGCTTCTGTTGTTCATTCCTGTTTTCCATCAGTTACCGGTTCTCATCTCCTAGAAGTAGTCTTTATCTTTTATGTTTATCCTTTTAGTTACACAGTAGATCTAAAGTTATCCTCTCATTTAGAGTATCTTTGAGTTAGTTTAGTTTAATAGTCTTTATGTTGAATAAGTCTCATAATACAAGGAGTAGTCTTAGGTAAACTTGTATATATACTCAGCTTGCTATTCAATATAGAATATGGTTTTTCCATCATTTCTTAAGTCTTTTTATGGTATCTGAGCCTATACAGCTCTAACGAATACGATCCAATTTTTTTCTCTACACCAAATTCCTTTTTCAATGGCCAACAATGGAAACAATCTCAGAGTTGTCAATGCGGCGGACATCACCGCTGGTACCAATTCCATAGTTCAATTCAATCCCGCCTCCCAACTACCTATCCAACTTAGTGGCAGCCACAATTTCACGCCTTGGAAAGCTCAGTTTTCCATGCTTATGCATGACCATAACCTTTATGGTCACCTTGATGGATCTAGCCTGATTCCTAACCGTACTATCACCCTTGGCACAAACATATCCCCCAACCCGACCTATGCACCTTGGCTCCGTCAAGACCAACTCATTCAAAATGCCCTTGTGCCTTCTGTTGACCCCACCATTGCCTCCACGGTCGCTGCGACAGACTCATCTAAGACGGCTTGAGACGCCTTGCACGCTGCTTATGCAAACAGGTCACAAACCCGAATCTTTAGCCCGCGTGATCAACTTGCTCGGATTACCAAAGACTCGCTCCATTACCGAATATCTTCAAGCTATTCAGTCTCTTTCAGATGAACTAGCCACCGCTGGTGCCCCTGTGTCAAACTCCGAGCTCATTGTCAAAATCCGTAGTAGTCTTAGTCCTGAGTTTTGTGAGATCTCTGTTGCTATTCGCTCGCGTGACACCACTGTCACCTATGAAGAACTGTATGAAAAGTTGCTTGATCATGAACTCTTCGTTCGCCATGAAGAGTCTAAGAAAAATCCCTGTACAATCACTGCTGCAGTTGCCACTCGCAACAAATACAACAACAATAACAACAATCGTTGCCAGAACAACAACAATCAACAATGGCGCCAGAATATGCGCTCCAATGCTCCACCTCAATGGCAGCCCTTAAATAATACTAACACCAATGTTATTCGCTATCAGTTATGCAACAAGATTGGCCACGTCGCGAGCGTCTGCTGAACCAAGTCTCACAATCATTTTGAGGCCAAAGCCAACTACATATCTGACTTAACCACTACAACCAATCTGTGGATTGTAGATTGTGGTGCCACTCACCACATCACCACCGCGCCGCATAATTTCCAAGAATATCATGGCAATGGGGACGTCTCTATGGGTGACGGTAACAAAATTCCCATAACTCATACTGGTTCCACTCAGTTAAAGGCATCAAATAATTTTTTTAAGCTTACTCACACTTTATGTGCCCTAGCTATTAAACGTAATCTCATCTCTGTTTCTAAATTTTGTCAAGACAATCTAACCTTTGTTGAATTCTTTCCTTTTCGGTTTCTTGTGAAGGATCTGAAAATGCGGGTACCTCTAGTGTGCGGCCGAAATAAAAATGGACTGTAAGAATGGCCCAATACAACTCCACAAGTTCACATGTCCTCTACTACAGATTCCATGACAACTTGGCACCAAAGACTGAGTCATCCATATTCTAGAGTTCTCAAGTACATTTTGAATAAATTTTCGCTTTCCTTCTCCGAGTGAGACAAATTACTTTTTTGTAATTCATGTTCGTCTAATAAAGCCCATCGACATCCATTTCACAATTTGACTCTAAATAGCTCTAAACCTGTTCAGGTTATTTTTAGTGATTTATAGGGACCCTCCCCATATCTCTTGACAAAAAATTATATTACTGCTTGTTTGTTGATCAATTCATGAGATATACCTGGTTGTACACCCTAAAAAATTAAAGTGAAGTCAAAGAGCTTTTTCAAAAATTTCACCCTTTGGTAGAAAAACACTTCGATACCAAGATTTTATCACTTCACACTGATGGTGGAGGAGAATATAAAAGTCTTAATCCCTATCTCTTTCTTCATGGTATCGAACAACTCTTTACCCCACCCTATATGCCTCAAAGAGTTGCTCTTGCAGAGCGATGACACCGACATATCATCGAAACTGCAAGAACACTACTTCACGAGGCTTCACTTCCACCAATTCTTTGGTCATTTGCATGCCATCATGTTGTTTATCTGATTAATCGCCTTGCAACATCACTTTTAAACAATATGTCTCCATTTCAAAAAGTATTTGGTAAAATACCCAACTATGACTCACTTAAAATTTTTGAGCGTTTATGTTATTCATGGCTAAAACCTTATTCGAAAAATAAACTTGAACCAAAGTCCGCACCATGTGTCTACCTAGGTTTTTCTCTAAATCATCACTATCATCAGTGTTTTGATCCAGGTTCCTTTAAAATTTTTCTATCTCGTCATGTGCAATTTTTTGAGAATGTTTTTCCCTATAAAAATTTTATTCTCTAATATTGCACTAAAATCACATCATCTCGAATGGCATAAACTTGTACATAAAGAGGCTTTTAAATCCACCCCTATACTTTCCATAATTTCAGAATTGCCCCATTCTATTTTAATACCTACAAACAATGGTAATAGAGAGTCCACTTCCTCTTCTTCAATAGAGTCCCCCTCCGATCCATCTCCTACACTACAAACTCATCCCTCCATGATTTCCGGCGACACACCAGCAACATCAGTGGAATCAGGCTCGTCACAGACTTCTGCTTCAGGTAAGTCTCCATCTCTCTCCAATTTCTTATCCCCCCAAGATTCCCGCTGCCCAACCCCACCTTCCCATATACCTTCTTCTTCCTCCTCTCCTGCAAATTCACCTCTAAAAGTGCCCAATACATTATCAAGTCCGTCGCCCCCTCCCCTAGTCTATCGACGCCGCTCTGCCAACCAAAATTCACCAGCAAATATGCTTCTTCAAGTATCTACCATCATGCCACTTTCAGAATAACTTGCTAATCCATCTCCACCTCCCTGCCCCACACCCCCAAATCGCATTATCACCAGGTCCCAAAATAATATTCATAAGCCAAAACAAATTTTTAATTACCTTGCTCACCTCAATCCCATCATCGTACCCAAGGGTGGTTCAAGTGCATGTGGGGCCTAAAGCTTTAATGTGGGGCCTAGGTATTTATAAGAATGTTATAATATATATTTTTATCTGAAATCTATTCTTCTAGCTTTTTTGGCTGCAAAGTTGTTAATAATTTTTTATAATCGATTTTTCTAATAATTCCTTTTCAATTGATAATATAACCAAGCCATTTAATCTTTCTTGAGACATTGTTGATCTTAGGTAGGATTTTATCAATTTTAATTTTGAAAAACTTCTTTCTGCTGAAGCAACTGTTATAGGAACTGTTAACATTATTTTATAAGCAATATAAGCATTTGGAAAAGAATCAAGTCTTTTTATTTGATTGATTATATCGATTAGAGTATTATCTTCTACTTGTACTATTTCCCTTAACACTTTTAATTCGGAAAATAAGTCTAAACCATCAATATCAGAGTGACTGTTACGTTTTAAGGAACATTCAAGGTTAAGACAATATTTTTTCAAATTCTCGTCATCTAATGATCTCAATTAGAGTAATCAACTCTAAAAGATCCTTTGAGAGACTTTGTGATTTCATTTCTGTACATTACACGTTTATTACGAAATTCAGGTTCTATATTCATCTCAAATGCAATTTCCTTAGCTGAAATCATAGCATTTGTAAATCCTTCTTCTCTATATTTAAAAAAAAATAGTCGTGCCCAATAAAAATGACATTACACGTTTATTACGATTGTAAACTTTTGCTAACTAAATTAACAGCAAATAATACATCATACCAAATAGTCGTGCCCAATAAAAATTCAAAAGTTTCAAGCTCATGTATTGCTAACCAACTCGCTTAACTTTTTGTTTTTGGATCCTCATAACTTCTACTAATTTTATTAAAGCAGCTCTTATTTGTGGAGCCTGAAATCTTATTGCTTTAATACCTTCAATACGACTTTCCCAACGTGTTTGTGATAATGATTTAAGAGTTAGACTGGGCAGACTATCTTTTAAAATTTTCCACCACTTAGTGGAAGAAGAAAACAGTGAATATATACGTTGTACTACTCCAAAAATGATATAGCTTTCGTACAAGAATTAGCCATGTCGCAAAGTACCAAATTTAGATTATGACAACCGCATGGTGTATAAAAAGATCTAGGATTTATATCGAGAAGTCTTTTTTGCACTCCTTGGTGTTTTCCCTTCGTATTGGATCCGTTATCATATCCTTGTCCTCTTAAATTATCACTATCAAGTCCAATATTTTTTATTTCATCTAGAATAACTTCAAAAAGACTTTTTCCACTTGTATCATCCACTTTTAAAAATTCTAAAAAATATTCAGTAATTTTTATTGGAGTTGATGAAATATCCACACTTCGCAATATAAAAGACATTTGTTCTTGATGACTTGTATCTGGGGTGCAATCAAGTATGATTGAGAAATACTTTGTTTCTATAATCTTTTCTATAATAATATTCTTATTTTCACTTGCCAATAAGTTTATCAATACACTTTTGTATATTATGTCCGAGGTAATGATTTTGAATTTCATCATGTTTAATTCGCCGAATATGTTCTTGCACTATAGGATCAAATTCTGGGATCATTTCAGTAAGACTTAAAAAAATCCCGTTGTTTTCCTGATAGATCTTGTCATTTTTTCCCCTAATGCCAAATTATTTTTACCAAGAGTTTTGATGACGGCAATAATTCTTGACAATACATTCCGCAAGTGCTCTCTATCTCTATTAATTTGGTCTTGCATATCTTTATCAATTGTTTTATTTTTGCACAATCTCATTTCTAACATCAATCCATGCACTAATATTAATAATGTTCGTTCGTTGTTTCATGAGTTTTAAGCTTAATACTAAGATTTTTCCAATCTCTACTACCTTCACTAGCTAGTTTACTAATACTAGCACTAGAATTTGTATTAAACAACTTGCAACAAAAAAAATAATACTCTATCAAAATCTTTGGAATAAACTAACCATATTCTTTCATGTCTTTCCCCATTTGCTAATTTTTGAAAATAATGTGTAGTAGAAAAGTGCATTAAGAATTTATCCTTTGGAAAATCTATGTCAGTAATTCTTGTTGGTCCCTTTTCTACTACTAAATCACTCAACTTTGTATCAACATTAGTCCATTGACTAGGATCATCTATATTTTTAGGTATGCTATTATTTAATTCATTTATTAGTTCTTGATTTTCTTGAGAATCTTGGTCAGATTTCTCATAAACCTCTTCTTCTTCAATTTGTATTTTGTTGTCATCTGACTCAACTAAGTTAGTGACTTGTTCATAGAACATTCTCCTACAATTTTCGATTTAGTTTTTTCATTGTTTGTCTAAAAATTTGTCACGAGCTCCTTTTTGAGATTTTATTAAATTTTCAACTTTTCTTTTCTTTTGGAGTTTTGAATAACCAGATGCATATTTTCTTGTTGACATATTTATATTCTAAAAAAAAATTAAACAATATGTATGGAGTAAAATTAATAAAATAATAAATAACAAATAAAAATAATACTAGAAAGTTAGAATGATATTACCCAATGACTGATTCAAGAAGTTTGAAGACTTTGATTCCAAAATATCTAGTTGTTGGCTTGTTGCTTGTCTGCTTCAAAATTCTTGCTCTAAATCATGAAAAATTATACTATATTTTTTATAGAGCAATAGAAATATAGAACTATTGGAAGCTTAAAAATATTATTGAACACTTTAACTAATAAAATCTTGGAGAAAGAAGATGAATAATAAAATTTTGGAGAAAGAAAGAAATCTAGGAGAAAGAAGGTGCGCAAGAATAAAGAGAAAGGAAGAAGGTATGTCTCATGTCTGGAAATTAGAACATGAAGAGTGAAATACTGAAATTGAAACGTTGGGAAGAGGAGTAAAAAGTAGAATTGTCAAATCAAATCAAATTGAAAACTATTCATCTACTATTTTTAAATAAGTCAAATCTTTACTTTATTAACATATCTAAAAGGTTTTCTTTCCTTTTATATGAAAAGTACAAAAGTACTATATATTTATATATATTGTAAATACCTATAAACCTATAAAATGCTCCCTCTGTTTCAATTTATGTGAACCCATTTGACTGGGCACGGAGTTTAAGAAAAGAGAGAAGACTTTTGAACTTGTGGTGTAAAATGAGGCACATATATTTTGTGTGGCTATAAATCTTTGCATAAACGTAAATTGTTTCCAAATAAGGAAATATGTCATTCTTTTTGGCACAGACTAAAAAGAAAATAGGTTCACATAAATTAAAACGGAGGGAGTATATATTATTCCTAAAAAATGGTGGCCCCCAAAATTGGGGGCTTAAAGCACCAGCCTTACCCCTTATACTGTTCGAGCCGGTCCTGATCACACCTCATACCTTTAATTAAGCCAGAAACATCCGAGTGGAGAGCAGTAATGAAACACAAATTTGATGCCTTACTGAATAACAGTACCTAGGAATTAGTTCCTAATGATCCATCTAAAAATGTTGTTTCTTGCAATTGGCTTCTCATGATTAAAAGGAAGGCGGATGGTTCAGTTGATCGCTATAAAGCGAGATTGGTTGCAAAAGGATTCACTCAGAGGCCTGGTGTTGACTTCCTCTCGAGTTTCAGTCCGGTGGTCAAATCCACTATTGTGCGAATCATTCTTGTTGTTGCCCTTCGGTTTCACTGGCTTCTCCGTCAACTCGACGTTAACCATGCATTTCTTCAAGGCGACCTTCAAGCGCCTCGGGCTTGGTATAATGCACTCAAAGGCCATCTTTTCTCAATGGGATTTGTCAAGATTGAATCTGATAACTCCTTATTCATTAGGCACAGCCATGGTGGACTCATGTTTGTTTTGGTGTATATTGACGACATCATAGTTACCGGCAGCAATCCTATCACTGTGAATGAGGTTATAGCTTCTCTTGCCTCTCGCTTTTTAATTAAAGACTTGGGTAATCTTTATTATTTTCTTGGTGTTGAGGTGATTCGAAGTTATGATGAAATTATTCTATCTCAAGCCAATTATGTATATGAGATCCTAAGTGATGAATTGATGTCTGACGGCAAGAGTGCGAAAACACCAATGAGTGCCTCCGAGTTGCTCAAACTCAATGATGGGGCTCACCTAACAGATGTAACTCGCTATCGCCGAGTCCTAGGCAGACTTCAATATTTATCTTTTACGAGGCCGGACATTGCCTATGCAGTCAATAAACTATCCCAATTTATGCCCTCACCATTTGATCTTCATCGGAAGGCTGTGAAACGTGTTCTTAGGTACCTTCATGGTACACTTCAATTTGGCCTGCGCGTGTCCCCGAAGTTTGAATTTAATTTGCACATGTATTCTGATGCCGTCTGGGCATAGAGATCTAACTGACAGATCCTCAACATCTAGTTAGATTTTGTTTCTCGGCCAAAACCCTATCAGCTGGTCCTCGAAAAAGCAGAAGACCGTAACTCACTCATCAACTGAAGCCGAATATAGAGCTGTTGCCAATGCCCTTGCTCAACTACTGTGGGTTAGAAACCTATGCTCGAGATGAAGCTCCCTGTCAGAGATATCCCTACAATTTACCATGACAACATTGGTGTCACTTACCTAAGCAAGAATCTAGTCCTTCATAGTCCCATGAAACATGTTGAAGTGGATTTTCATTTTGTGCCCAACCATGTTGAAGAAAAGCTGGTTCGAGTTGTTCATGTTCATTCTGCTGACCAACTTGCTGATACGCTCACCAAAGCCCTTGCCAAGCCAGCCTTCGACCGGAATCCATTCAAGTTAGGCTTAGTGACACATAACTTAACTTGAGGGGGGCGTATTGGACCAACATAACTTGAGGGGGGCGTATTGGACCAACAGTTCCTCTTACCAGATTGTTACCAGTACTCATCTACTAGATGTGGTCTTTATCTTTTATGTCTATCGTTTTAGTTACACAGTAGGTCTAAAGTTATCCTCTCATTTAGAGTATTTTTCAGTTAGTTTATTTTGATAGTCTTTACGTTGAATAAGTCTCCTAATACAAGGAATAGTCTTAGGTAAACTTGTATATATACTCAGCTTGCTATTTAATACAGAATACGGTTTTTCCATCATTTCTTAAGTCTTTATACTTGGTGATAGTGCTAGAAGTCTTAATTTATCACTGACCATATTTTTCAGGTCACTTTTTCTGAAGAGTTAGGCGTGCAGACCTCAGCAAGGTAGCCAAGGTTTCAGTAAACTTATGTAGGTTACAAGTATGTGGTCCTAATCCTCACCCTCTTCTTTTTTCCTCCTTCACTTGATAGATATCCTAATGGCTATGGGATTTTAGGAGATGTTGTACACAGTCACATCTTTCAGACAGTGTCCTTGCTTGCTATGGAGCCGCCTGTCACCCTTGACGGTGAAGATATTCGTTATGAGAAGGTATATAACCTCTATTTTCTATTTGTTGCAAAACAATTTCAGTAATTCTTGTTGAAATTGGTGATAAGCCTTTACTCCTCAGGTCAAGGTTTTGAAATCAATTCGAAAACTGGAGTCATCTGATGTAATTCTTGGGCATTACGAAGCTGATTCTGGAAGTAACTTCAGGGATAAGAACAACCCAATGCCCACATATTTTGGTGCTGTTTTATACGTTGATAATGCACGGTGGGATGGTGTGCCCTTTCTTATTAAGGCGGGCAGGGGGCTCAAAAAGAACAGGTGTGGCTACTGCTCCCTAGTTGAATATCTCTATTTAACCGTCAACTATTTGAAATATCAAATCCTACTGCATAAACGGAGGAGGTGAATCCTTTTCACATTATCTTAAAGTTTTGATGCATATCTGCATTGCGCATGCTGTTATGATAGTTTCTACATGTTCCATTCAAACTATTCATGTCTGTCTCAGAATGCTAGAATTCGATGCATGCTTTAGATTGGCATCAAGTATGTCTCTTTTCTTTTTTTCCTAAATTATCCTTAATGATGTGTTGCAGAGTCGAAATTCGTATACAATTTCGTCGTGTTCCTGGAAACCTTTATCATAAAGATGGAGAGCATATGCAAAATCTTGACACTAATGAGCTAATTCTGCGTGATGTGCCTGATGAGGCCATTCTCGTCAGAATCAATAATAAAATTCCAGGATTAGGCATGAATTTGGAGGCTTCTGAGTTGAACTTGCTTTATAAGGACAAGTAATGTTTCTGTTTTCTTACTTTAATAGCTATAATAGGATCTCCATTTCCGTGTTTTTTATGGTTTCCCTTGGTTTGATGCATTAGGTACAACGTTGAGATAACCGATTCTTATGAGCAACTTCTTCACGATGTAATAGATGGAGACAACCATCTATTCATGAGAAGTGATGAGGTTGAAGCTGCGTGGAACATTTTATCTCCAGTTTTGAGTGAGTTGGACAACAACAATGTAACACTTGAACGTTACAACTTAGGTAGCAAAGGTCCAGATAAAGCTGGTAGTCTCTGGGCTAAACATGGGGTCCTGTAGTTGGATGATTAGCAAATTTCCTATCAAACCATCATACAAACATTGAAATTCATAAAGAAGGAAATATTAGAAATCCACTCTCTCCATACTTGGTCTTCATGTTCATTGATTGAGATGGAATCAGTGTCAAAGATTTGCACACCTGTTACACACTACAGAATAATTCGACTTTAAGATCACCATCT
>MCJB01043100.1:33050-61796 GCA_002018475.1 Nicotiana obtusifolia
AAAAAAACCCCCCACCCCCTTTTTTTCTTTTTTCTTTTTTCTGTCATGTGGATATGACATTGATGACACTAGAATTTGAAAGTTGGATAGGCATTGTTGGCACCATTTGTTTGTTTGTTTATTTTGGTTTCTGTTTAATTGATGAGGTAATGTGATTATGTGAAGCTGGTGGCATAGTGACACTGGTGAACTAAAACCATTTTGCTGATTGCCTCCCATCTTCAGCTCTTTGACGGTGGATATTTGCTTTTGTTTAAACTTGTCATCGATATATTTGGTTGTTAATCTAGTCAATAAATCATTTTACTATAGGAATTGATCATCTCAGGGAAGTCGATATGAAAATAAAGGATTAAATCTGGGCATGTCACGATGTAATAAAACAGGAGCTATAGTGCAATTATTGTATGAGTATCACTCTGTCGCAAGTTGATTGTCATACTTTCTAGGGTGTATTCTGTCTGTCTTATATCTATTTGCAAAAAAAAAAAAAAAAAAAATAAAGTCCTTGTAATAATTCAATATTTGTTTAAACTAAAGGGTTAAATCGGGACATGTGATTGGATTTTGCTTTTGCTTTTAGATATAAGCAGTAGAATATAGCTTTACACTGCTTAGGCTAGCGTCTTAACCAATTTTAAGAACTTTCTGCACAAACCCAATTATTTATATGCAACTAAATAATTTCACCGCAGAACTATTAATGGTTTTTTGATCCAATATTTGGAGATTTTCATCACTTAAGTTCGAAATTGAACGGAATTTTGTTATTCTTTTCTTTAAAAATATAAATAGCCTTTGCATTGAAGTCCCAACAACTACACTAGGGAATGAGCTGCTAACAACAGACATAAGTAATTAGCCCAGAAGCCACCGAAAGTCCCTTTACTCTCTCCTCCTTCCAACACTCCCAAAAGAAAAACAAAAAAAAATTGTTAAAAAACAAAAGCTAGATTAGAGTAATACAGATGTGTTTCAATTTAGCTGCTCACTTTTAACTGACATAACGATAAAGAAAAAACATTAGGAAAAATAAAAGTATCGTAAAACTTAGTATAGTACAAAAGATATGTAGCATTTGAAATAGTTGTCGAACTATAAAATAAGTAGAAATAAGCCTGTTTTTTTTTAAGATTCTCATACATCTAAAAAAATCATATACGTCTTTCTTAAATGTTTTAAATAGTTATATCATCAACTAGAGCAGATTACATATACGCTTTTTTGCTGTCCAAAATGTTAAATATTTTAATATAAATGTTAATTTGCCAAGACGATCAAAGTAATATTTAAGATGGTAATAATTTAGGGCGTAAAGCGAAGTAGCGAAGTTCCGAAAAAAAGAAGGAAGTGAATTGCAAAATACGACATATCACATGTCGCGATATGGGCGTGGCATATATTCTGGTCGGTGTACTTTGACATAATGGCTGTCGTAGTTGATGATGCAATCCCTAGATTTTTTGGTCTGCAATTACAAAACTAACCATGGTTGTTAGAACGCAAGCTAATTCAACAACTCCAAATCAAAAGGTCATTTTGGACAACTTTGTTAAATAATTTGAGTACTGCTAGTATTTATATTTTTTTTCCTTCGCTTTCAGCATTAACTATGAAGCCCAAGAAGTCAATTTAAATAGGAGTTGTTCACCAATAATCTTCACCTTTATTATCGTCTGTTATATTCTCTCATTTTTGCCCTGAGGAGAGGGGTATTATCTGAAAAGAGCATTCAAAATCTTCATGCTAAATATGTACTGCAATTGTAATCTTACTATTTACCAAAAAAAATTTGTAATCTTAACAGTAACTGTTTTTGAACTTTAACTTGTAATATAATTCCTTACTTTGAACATATACTTTCTGCTTGATTTTATAGTATTTTTCGTTTCTCCGTTTTCAGAAGGAATGATGACCAGTCACAATTTAAATACAAGAAAATAACCACACAAGAATTTCCTATATTTATTTACTAATCTCTTGTGAAAAAAGACCATACGTATATAATTAAAAGTCTTTTCTACAGACATAATACCGATCTCCCCTCTCGGAGGTCACCATATGATACCCAATAATAAAGATCTAAATCGAAAATAAAGTTGATTGAATCACCTATAAATTTAGTGCAGAAAAGTAACAACTTCACAGAGAATTTTCTTCACTATATTTTTTGGGTGGTTAATATTTTATCTTTTTTGGTTTCTTTTTTCTTTCTGGAAGGGATTGGAGGAGGGAGTGAATAGTTTATTTATTTATTAAAAAGGGGCAAACCTTATCTTCCATATTTGTTTGTGACCTTGGCTTGGCCCCCTCTCTCATTATCAGAAATCAGAAAGGGATATTATGGATAGAGAGAGAAGGACAAAGAGGAAGAATATGGAGAATGAGAGATCAGTAGAACAACAGGAAGAAGAAGATGAGGAAGAGAAAATGGAGAAGTTTTTTGCACTTATAAGAAGCACCAAAGAAGTACGTGACCGTTTGATTGCCCGAAATCATGTACAAGTCGACACATCATCAAAGATTTTTGAAGACAATCATATTAATATTACGTCTGCAAGCACTACTACTGCAGCTAATATTGGAGTTAATTGGAATCCACAAGATTTCATGGGAATTGATGCTTCTGCGACTGCAGCTCCTTCTGCTTCTAATTCCAAGAAACAAGATGAACAAAATGTAGGAAGAAAAGAAGAAGAAGAAGAAGATTCAAAAGAAGGAAAAAATAATCATCACATGTTGGACCTCAATCTTTCACTCTAATCATGTGGTTTCGATATCTAGGTAATGTTGACTCTTCTGAATTCAGTGGTTAATGCACCTTCTTTTTCTTCACTTTTTTTTTTTTTTTTAATCTCTTCTTGCCTCTTAATTCTTAATTTTCTTTTTCTCACATTAGGGAGGGAAAGGGGAAAAGTAAAGGGGATCAGTTTTAAATTTTTGATTTTGATTTCTGCTACAATCCTCAATATGAGCATACAATTGTGCTCCACCTTTGATTAGCGTGGTTACCTAATATCTTTGCTTGTAAACGTAACAAACTAACCGTAAATTCTAATGTATTTCTTTCAGTTGACATTATTTAATAAAATCATAAAATTTATCTCCAAAAACTGTAAAATTATTTTGAACAATTTAAGACGGAACCACCAGAGCTTATAATCTGGTAGTATCCATGAGAATCATCTAACAATGAGCATGTGTTCGCTTTTTACTGTTCCAATTATCTTTTAATTTTCTATTTCCGTTGCCTGACCTATTCTAATAGAAATTTTGAAAACAACAATTTAAGATGGAAAGAATATTATCTTTATGTATAAAATCAAACGTTATGAAAGTAGAATATGTATTCATATTGTTGCTAATTCCCCAACGGTCCTAATAATGACATTTTATGCATATATGTACAACAATATTCATTGATTAGGATTCTAGCTGCATGGTACTTTAGAATCCCAGGAGACTAATAATAAAGTACTTTATTCCTAGGAGACTTAATAAGAACTAAGAAGTTCAGAGTAAAAAGATTTAAAATATCTAATTATCAATATTGTAAAATTGCATGTCATATCATTCCTTAAGATTTCCAAAAATAAACATACAGGTTAGTTTATGTATTATTAGAAAACTATTGAGAAAATCTTAAAAAATCATTGTCAAAGAAAGAACTTTTTGACTCCGCAAATATTATTTATCATACAAACTGAGATAGGAGTAAGATTCTTTTCCATCCCATAACTTATGGCACTATGCATTTTTAAAAAATCGATTATTATAAATTTAACCACATTTTTAATACTTTGGAACATAAAAGCATGATTTAAAATATGCAGGGATAAAAATAGCTACTTAAGGGCATCTCCAATGCCAACTGCATTTGTTATAATGCAAGTGGTTTTTGAAGTAATTGATCTCCAGCGCAGCTGCATTTTTGGCTGATGTTTGGCTGCAAATTTAGAGTGACACTATTCATCTCCTTCATTACTGTTCCCTATTACTTTATTATTATTTTTATTATTTAACTCTTTTAATTTATCTCTTTATATATACGTAATTGTGTTTACGTAATTACCTAATTATGTTTATGTAATATCTTTATAATATTAATTTTACATCTTAACTTTGGTGTATAATTTTGATAAATTAATTCTCGTGCATTTATTATGTAAAATTGTAAGTTAATTTTATTATAAGTTATAATTGTACAAAAAATATATAATCATCTCCAAAAATGAATGGTGCAATTATAAAATATTAGATGCTGCTAAAATTGAAAGGTGTGAATATAACATATTATATGTTGCTAAAATTGAAAAGTGAAAATTGAAAATACATTAAAATTGAAAATACATTAAATTAAAGTACATAAAAATTAAAACTAAGGTAAATAGAATTATAACTTAGTAGTAGGGGTGTTAATGGCTGGTTCGGCCGGTTATTTTATAAATTGCGTACCATACTAATTTTTTGATTATTCCATTATGTATAACCATAATTAGATTTTTCGAAACCGTCTCAATTATGCCGGTTTCTCTTAATCCGTACGATTTGGTTAATTTTCGGTATGTTTTTTAAATATTATATAAAAGTCACTATTAAAAGTAGAATGCAATAAAACTTATACTTTTATAGGACTTAGCCAAACCCTTTAAATATTTTTACTGTTTAAAAAGTGATAAATTAAGAAAATATGAAAGATGACCAGAGTATAGATCCATCAACTATTCTACAACATCGTAAAATAAATTAAGCAAATACAATATATGTATCACATGGGTAATAAGATATAAACCAAGTTAGGACTCAAGAATAAAGTTTATAGAAGATTAATATTCAAAAAGATAAATCTAAATCATATGAAAGGAAACATATTCAACATATTGTAGTTTGCTACTCATAATCGCTAGAATACCTTATATCTTACTAGTGAATATGTTGTAAATAATTTAGTTTCAATAGGAACAGCATAATAAGTTTGGGAATTAGAATTTTTGAGTTTAATTACTTGTGGCTTGTAACCGTTTTCATAATTCCAACGCCCAAGGAAAAATTTAATATTTTATTATTTTTAAACTTAATATATAGATATATTTTTCACATATAAATTTATTTGGTATTCGATAATTTTTCGGTCTATTTTTGTAAAATAAAAAATCTATCCTAATTATCGGTACGGTTATATATTTATATAAAAACCTACGGTTTTATTAAAAAAAAGCTAAAAATCGGTTTGGTACGGTAAGGTTCGATTTGTTTAGTCAGTTTTTAAATATGGTTGTGACTGTGAAAATTATTGACTTCTTTTATACATTATTAGTTGTTGTTCTTATCGCAAAAATTCACGACGAGTCGGACTGACAATAGAATCCACGTCGATGACAAAATTTTTATTTTTTCAGTTCTATTAGTCTTATTTTTTTTTTTGAACAGTCAAAACTTCTTGCATTCGGCTACGCAACGATTTTTTGGTGCGACTCTCCCAAAAATCTTCCTTTGCATTATCGTTTGCATCTACGACTCGACCCCAAAATTGATCTCTGGATTGATTGACGTTCGTTATTAGATCTTGAGAAACATCTAAATGCATTCGGCATAATAGAATATCTTCATTTACAAAGTTTCATGCAGATCGAATGGGCATTTTTTCAAGTGATTAGAGGAAAAGTGGATTATATGTTTAAAAAAAATGAAAGCCAATTGTGGTTATAAAAGGTTATGTTGGCACCTCAATATATAGAGATAAAAGTAGAAACAATAATTTAGTAGATGAGAATAGGATAGATTTTATTTTGATCTTAGCCGTCGAGTAGATTTCTACCTATTCTCAACCGTCTAATGAATTTCATCCTTATTCTTATTTTTTCTTTAAAAACAAATCTCTACACATTATTCAATGTGTAGACAACTCAACAGTCATAATAATTTAGTAGATGAGAATAGAATGGATTTTATCTTGATCTCAGCCATCGAGTGGATTTCGTCTTAATCTCAACCATCCAATGAATTTCATCCTTATTCTTATTTTATCTTTAGAAAAGATTTCCACTCTATAAAAATGAACACCATTTAGGAAAATCATATTCTTCCATCCAATTCATTTCTAAATAAATTAAATACTATTGTTTCCATCTTCTAAAATAAATTTCTATATTAGAGGTTCATCTAATAATAATGAAGATTCAAATTACTCATCATCACCTTTAATTTCTGATAATGAAGCTGAGATGCAATTGTGCATGCAAGCAATTCAGATGAACAATTATGTGTTGCAGTGTTTGAAAGAAAATCAAAATAATAATCCTATCAGAGTTGGCTCCGTTCCAGGTCATTTGGTAATCTATCGAGATGGTGAAGGTGCTGATAATAATTTATTTCTCGATTATTTTTCAGATAATCCCCGCTTTAATGAGGGACAATTTCGTCGTAGATATCGGATGTCCTAGAATTTGTTCCTTCGAATTGTTGATGCAATTAAATGTCATGATATGTACTTCGAACAACACGTTGATGCAGTGGGTAGATTTGAATTATCTACTTTACAAAAAATCACAACCGTTTTTAGAATGTTGGTGTACGATATGCCATCAGATGCCACTGACGAATATGTGAAATTTGGAGAGTCGACTGCAATTGAAAGCATGAAGAGATTTTACCGAGTTATCGTAGGGGTTTTGGCGAGCAGTATTTGAGATCACCAACAGTTAACGATGTCGCAAGGCTTCTGCACATCGGTAAACAACGTGGTTTTCCAGGAATGTTAGGCAGTCCAGTCTGCATGCATTGGAGATGGAAAAATTGTCCAACAGCATGGGCTGGACAATATACAGGTCGTAGTAGATCCCCATCAATAATTCTTGAAGCTGTAGCTGATTATTACCTTTGGATATGGCATGCATATTTTCGTATGCCCGGCACCAATAATGACATTAATGTTTTAGATTCATCACATTTGTTTTCCGATCTTGCTACAGGTATTGCTCCTCCCGCCCATTATGTTATTCAAGGAAAAGAATATGATAAGGGTTATTATTTAGCCGAGCGGTATATATCCAAAATGGTCAACCCTTGTGCAAAACTATTGTGACTCACGTTCGCCACAGAAGAAATATTTCGCGACGAAACAAGAATCATGTCGAAAAGATGTTGAATGTGCATTCGGAGTTTTGCAAGCTCGTTTTGCAATTGCTGCAGGACCATCATGTTTTTGGAAAAAAGAGGTGCTACACGATATAATAACTACATGTATTATACTGCACAACATGATAATCGAGGATGAGCATGATCTTAATGCACCAATTCAAGATGATTGGGAATGTCCACCTTCAACGGTAGATGAAACTCACCAATTTGAACAATTTTTAGCTCGACACAAAAGAATTAAGCACAAAGATGCTCATTTTGCACTTCGTAATGCATTAATAGATCATTTATGGGAGCATACTAGAGGTGGAAGTTGAATATTTATGTAGTATTTAATCTGAATTTTACCATAATGTAATATGTATTTAATTATCTTGTATCTCAATGGTTTCACTTTTATTTGAATCATCCATTAATTTAAATAATCTATAATATTTGCTTACAAAATATATTATTTAAAAATTTATGGTATAAAGTAATTTTATATCTAATGGTTATATAAGAAAGGAATACAAATTATATGTGATGAATATGTAAAAAATTAAAAAGGATAGAATTTCTTTAATAGAAATAAGAAAACAAAATTTAAATAAAAGATAATAATATAATATTAAAGAGAGAAGAATATAAAATGGAATATTTTTTTTTTGAGTAAAAAATGGAATAATTATTGGAGGAGAAATGGAGGCAAAGGGTTGGATATGGACCAAGTTGCATATACGAGAATACGAATCAAATCGACAAATGTTGATATTGAATCCGTCGTTCTCAACTCCACTTTAAAATCTGGGTATGTCAAGGGGGGCTTTGAAATGCTAAAAGGTGCCTAAGCGCTTTCATCAATAAAGAAGATCACATTCTTAAGCAATTATAACATAAGAGCCCCCAAAGAGTTGATCGAGTAAACTCAACCAGAAAGCTAGGAACAAAAGGAAGTAGATTCGTTGAAGTTTGAAACATTCTTCTGGGAAATATAAAAGCCAACACTAAAGAGTTCCTTTCTTTGTTCCTTTTTAAGAAAAAGAAGAAGCCAACACTAATGAGTATGTCAATGTTATATTTTGGAATATGTCAACTAGAAGACATCATCATATGAATTACTTGCAAGAAAACCTTAGGCTTTTATATCATAATACTCACCTGTAAAATAAATTAATACATACCTAAAATCACAGGGAGAAATGGACTGAAACAAACAGTGTTGGGGAATCATGACTTCAAAATGAAGAGCAAAGAGCTCACCTTGGCCTCTTTCTAAGAACAGCAATATGAACTCAGCATGATATCTTTTTATTCTTTTTCTTCAAAGAATTTTCATCATTCTCTCGGCAGCAACTAAGATAAGATAAGCTGCACTTTATTCTTGCAAATGACTATCAATGGCAGAAGTAATCGAAGCCGATTCGTGGAGTGGAATACTCTGTGGACAGTATCTTAGAGGCTATTACTCTGTTCGCTGCCTCAGTATAATGTACTCCATCCCAACTTATGAACTCAGACCCTTCACTGCAAACCTGATAACCGGGGTGACCACATGTCACTCCTTTACGGTAGTTGTATGGAGGTCCTCCGTAGCCACAGCATGCCATTAACGGATTTGAGAAGCCTGCAAATGCAGAATCATAACATATGAACAGTAGTTTTTAGTAAGCTGCCAACTATTTACAAACAGTCAGTAGCTCGTGAGTATAATTACTGTGTTGCTATCTCAACCCTCATTCTTCTTTAATTTCAAACTTTCCAAGTTTGGTAAATGAACAAGGTAACGGTAAAGAAATGGACCTTAGGCCTAACTCACTCCCAAAAGTTAGCTCATACAGTGGGAATGTCGTGAAACCATATAACTCATTCCCGCTCAACCAATGTGAGACATTCTACCCATAACAACAACTCAATTTGCAAGAAGTTTTTGATGACAAGTGAAAAGAACCTCTCTACATGAGGGTAAAATAAGAAGGAAACATATTATTTTGGGAGTTGGCCAATCTTTTTACTAATAATATCAGCATTTGAGTACCAACTTTAGTAGATCCATTCTGATCATTCACAACCTAAAAACTAGGAAAATCTAGCTGACTAACCAAACGAGAAACGTTTTATGCTTACCATAGTTGCTGGAATTGGCTATAAGATCATATTTGATAGCATATATGTCTACATATACAATAGTAGCATCCTTCATTTCAGATCCCAACTCTTGGCACACATGTCGCAGCCCTTCATTAAACAGCTTTGCTGCAGAATTGTAACTTGCAAGACAGCCATGTGGATCAAGATCAGAGGAAACTTTCTGAACCAGGGTAAGTTTTTGAGGTAGGCATCCTAGTGGCCCAGTGTTGTGGACCCAAAATTTCCGCCCTCCTTGAGAATATATGACCTACATTTGAAAAATTTCAAGGGAATGGGCAAACTGTAAGATTATTAAATTTTAAGCTAAATTATAAAACTTAAATATGTATGTGAAAGGATGGAACAGTAATATTTTCTTATTCAAATCCAATAGAAGCTTTAGCCATAGACATGCTAGTTCCAACTAACAGAACTATTCTCACATGCAGATATTAAGGCCATAAATGAGGGAAACTCCTGAAGAGTTACCGATCTGAGATACTGTATATGGACATGCATCTGTTTTACCAATCATTGTCAACTTCTAAGGGGTGCTGTACGTGCTCAAGAATGGATATGTTTAGCGATATAACTTTTATTTCAGGACGAGAATGCAAAGCTAAATTACAACTTTAAAATATGAAGTCAAGTCGAACAAGAAGAAGATACCAATAGCCAAAACTTGATAACTATATTAAGACATGTCAATTGGTATAGACTGCAGAAAATTCCTTTACATTTATGTATATATGCCTTTTTAATTGTATATACTCTAAGTTGCAAACTAAAAGATACAGTATATCTTTATGTCTTGACTATGTCTTTGCTGCATTTGGGCAAAAACTGCTATCACATAAATCAGGTAGCTAACCTTTCAGCACCTCATTAACCCTGCGGTGAAACCTTTGTTAACTAACTTTAGCCTTCCTAAGCTTTTCTTCATATTAACTTACTGATATTCGTGTTTTTGTTGTACTGTCTTCTTTTGGTTGGGGAAGCAGGGGAAAGTGAATGAATAGTGATTGAAGAAATTACCTGAATAGCATTCTTGATCTCTGTAACAAAGGAGGGGATCATCTTGACTACTTCTATGTAAGACATGTTCTTAGCAAATGAATCGGCAATGTCATTTTGTCCAATATCTATCATAAAAAGAGCATTGCGAAATCCTTCATCACCAACCAAATTTCCAGAACCTGGATGTAACAATATGAACCTAAGTCAAGATCATGTTCACATTTCTGGGTACAGGCCATTAGCATGGGTAACAAAAATTATCTATAAGTTTCATAAGCTTAACATATTGTGTTTGATGCTCTATTAGCAATGAACAAGAAAAACCAAAAGACTAGGGACACACCATCTCAATCTGAATTTGTGATGAGCATGTTGCGCACTGTATAAGTATCTTTTAACGGAATTAAAAGAGCTGGCCTAGCTGGTCTCCAGTCCTCGTGCAAACTGGGTAGTTTAATCAAAGACAAATTCATGGAAGAATAGCCAACACAACAGATCCGAGGGTATGTAAAAGATTTTAATGGTCTACTACTTTTATTTGGACATAGCTCGGCAATTTCCAGCTTGACCTGTTTGAAACAAAATGTGCCCTTTAGCTATTAAACTGGAACAAGAGGGAAAATTAAGGACTAGATTTCAATTTTCACATTAAGTATAAACTTGCAGCTTTGACAACCAACATATTCTGTGTTCACAACAATATTGCATGTGCACATTAATGAGATTATGTCCTGACTATCACTAGAAAAGCCTCAGAGTATGCAGATTCCAGATTTTCTAAGCACATCGATGTTGGAAATTAGTAGAGTATCAAGAAAGATCCTCACGATCCCCTCCCATCCCCACCACCCATCAGAAAGAAAAAAGAAAGAAAAAGAATAAGATGTGACTGATACAAGATTTGTGCAGAGAATGGAAGGAAAGTGTAAGAATTACCAGCACTAACAAGTTCAATTGAGCGATCCTTGAAATGAAGAAACTGCATGACTTGAATATTTAGTGCAAACGGTTCATATTTAGGCAGTAAACGAGATCCTGCTATAGCAAAATTTGCTCCATTCAAGAAAGTGGATCCCACAGAGTCTAGGTATGGGCTCAGAAACCTTGAATTAACACTTTGACCTGCACTGACAAAAGAAGCAATCTCAGCTCACATACATTGGTATCCCATGATATTTGGAGAGAATTATTATGTGTCCATATCAAAACTAAGAACTCAATATACCATAAACTACACCATTGTTGATTTACATATAGTAGGAGGGGAAGTAGTGCTTCTGGACGGCCATACAGATCCCAGTATAATGCAAGGCCTAGAAAAATCTTTGAAAGTTCTATGAAAAATAATGGCATAAAAACATTGGAATTATTCCTCAGTGCTATTACAACATTCAAGTTTGTCTTCATTTTTATTTGCCAAGATATTCTATATTCCCAAGGCACATGATAAGAATGTGTGAACCTAAAGATCCAATGGTAACTATTTTCCGCACAATGAAGATACCTGCTACATGTTCTGTCTCAATACAGTAGGAGACGATAATCCTAATTGTTTTGCACACTGCATAAGGTTCATGACAATTGAGGTCCTAATTACCTTTCACGTCTTACTAACTGAAAGAAGAAATCCATTTAGAATTATCTGTGTAAAAGTTGTATGCAATTTTCTTTGTTTTGTTGCAGCAAACAGCTTACACCACTTCTTCCAAGGTAAATAAAATTTAGAACAAAGTAATTCCATTAAGCATCACTCGACTAACTTTCACTGTAGTGCTACAGTCTTTCCTTAAATGATTCAATTTGCCTAAAGCAAGTATTTCCAAAAGAATGACACATAAAAGTCTTAGTAAACCATCGTCTGAAGATCGTTAGTTTAACCTGGACATTGATATTTTCAGCCATCAATGAGTTACCAATTTTAAGTCATTTGATACTTACAAGAGTATCACATTATAAAACAGAGCTAGGTAAATGTAATGAAGCAAAGTACATTTTCAACTTAGCTTGTACGATAGAGATCATAGTTTACCCAGTCAAATTTTCATTCTCAAATAGATGATGTAAAATAAACTTGGAACAAGGTTATTTTTCCAATGCTATGCTATTAATGTCCTCAATTTAATCGCATGAATAAACCACAGTAGTCAAGCTGCATTTAATTCAATTAATGAAATGCCAGATGCTGACAAACATTACAATCCAAGTAGGACCCAATCAAATATTCATCACAATCTTACAAAGATATGACATTTTACCTACCAAACAATCCATGCAATGAATCCAACAAACTCCGTACAAATTCATACTTCCAATGTGCAATTAAACAAGCACTATAGAAAATGAAAAGAAAAAACCGAAGTAGCAGGAAAAGAAAAACGAAAAAAAAAAGGGAGCAAGAGTGAATGGGACTTACAGAGGAAATCAAGAATGAGGCGACCATCAGAGAGACGACCAGTTGATCTGCGGAAGAAAGTTCGACCATTTGGGAGGTTAATTGGGTACCCGAGTCCGGCCACGAGTCCACCCGTATCCGAGTTAGAATCACCAAAATTGAAAATAACTGGTGCATTTTTACACTGAGCTAGAACTGGGTTTATGAAACAACAGGAAAGTGCAGAAATGACAACAACATAAGCTGAAGCTTGTTGTAAGAATGAGACCCAACCCATGTTTGTTTTTCCTCTGGCTTTTACACTAGTCAGTTTTTCAACTTCTTTTTAGTATACAAGTAGAACGTTTGACAGTTCTTGAAAATTGTGGGACCCTTTGGGAACAATGTGTGGGCTCCACTTTATGGTAAGTTGTCCCCATTTTCTTCTATTCCCAATGTATGGGTAAATTATTTTCTTATTCTTCTTCCCTTTTTTCTTCAGAAATCATTTTTGGCAGTTTTTATGTCTTGTCTTTCTGTGGCCACATGGCATTGCAAGTTGTTCTAGTTCCACCCACCACGTGTGTGATATCTGTACATTCTTTTAACTTTATCAAAACAGCAAAAGTCATTGCTCTCTTTTCTTAACTTAGGTCTTATAACTAGAGGTGTTAAAAGAGTGTGTTGGACAAAATTAACTTATTGATCTACACTATTTTACTCACTTTATCCCCCACAGCTTTGACGGATTAATTTGGATATAACATTCTTTGTCTGAGGTGCGACGTGATTTATGTTGCGCTAGCAACTAGTTCTCTGTCGGTACTATGAAGTAATATTTATCATTCTACTACAATCAGAAGTATTTATCATTCCACCCCAATCCCGATCATTTCCCACGTTTGGTGGTAATCGAAGAGAGTATTACGCAACACATGCCTCAAACTATGATTCAGTAACATTCATCATGCTGCATCATATACTCCAATTGTAATGATGCAAATTCAAGATGATATCCCTCCAAGCTTGGGCCTGAAATTCTGGGATTATCAAACAAGCTTACATTTGGGTCTCCACCTCATTGTATTGGATTCCATTTAAATATACCAAGACTTGGCCCATCTTACTACCGTATTCTGTCACAAAATCTGGACTGCAACTAAACTCCAATAGGCTTTATTCGCAACACATTTATAATTGGGGGAAAAAAAAACAGAAATAGCCTAATTTACAACTGATAATTGAAAAATAGGTACAATTTCAAAAGTAATTGAAATTTAGCTATTTTTTCGTGTAAAGATAAAATCTAAACAAAAATACCTTAAAGATCCGAAAAAATTCCAGCATAATATGCTGGATTTTGAATTTTTTACATATGAGATTCCAGCAGAATATGCTGGAGTTCAAACATAATATGTTGGAAGTTTATACGCAGGAGCTCCATAATCTAACATATTATGTTGGAACTTTCCGTGTTTCAGATAGAGCATTTTTATCCAAGTTTTCTCTCTGCACAAATTAATTAGCTATTTTTCAATGACTTTGCAAATGGTGACACTTTTTGAAATACCAATTCAAAAATTGGCTTTTTCACTTAAAAATTTAGATATAATTTATATCAACGGCTGGTGGAATCGCCAAACTGATAGAAGCTCGCAATTACCGATTTTAGAAATGAGTCAGCCGTATCTTTTCTCTAAAACAATATAGAATTCTTTTCTTCTGGCATGCTGGTTGGTTTCTAATGTTTGTTCTGTATCGCTTAATGTATCATGCGGCTACACGAGAAATTACAAAATCTTCCTCAAACTGTATCGAAGAGGAGATGATGCACAATGCTCTAACTTGTAGTGTATACATTGATATGCCGTCTGCTGTGAATTATATTGGAAGTTAAATGTTTTTGCCAGCTCCTGATATGTGGCCCCTTTCTTTTTCTTGTGATCATCATCTGTAGAATCTACTCTTTAATTTTTGTTTTCGTTTACATCTATAAAATGCTTACCTTTTTGTATAATTATCCCGTCACATCTTAGTAGTCAGCATCCAGAATTAGATTTAATATAAAACCACTCAAATTATATAGTTAAGATAACAAACAAATGGGTAACGAAGTTTTGCCTTTTCTGACAATGGTGACGGTGCAAGTTGGCTATGCAGGGATGAACATTGTAGGAACACTTGTCATGGATGCTGGAATGGACCCATTCGTCCACATTGCTTATCGCCAAATAATTGCCACCATTTCCCTTGTTCCCTTTGCTTACTTCTTCGAGTGGTAATATAATTACCCCTCATTTGATCACAAGAATATTGTACGAATGTGGATAACGCTGAATATTATGGAATACTCCTCGATCTGGTCCTTTTCATCTGGCCCTTTATTACACAAAATAAGTTGGTTCAAAATGTCGTTTATCACTTTTGAAACTCCAACAACACATTAATTACTTTTTTTTTTCAATCCCACCCATTACTACTTTAACAAGTCGTAGATTCATTCATTACGTATTCGAGGAAAAGATAAGACTAATTTAGTAGCTGTAAGGAAGAGGTAAAAAGGACGGGAGGAAGTAATTCCTACTGATTCATTGAAAATTCACTCATTAAATGCTTTATTCAATCCAGGAAAACTAAGCCGCAGTTGACATCATCTATTCTTTTCTGGATTTTCTTATGTTCTTTGTCCGGGTTAGTGTTCTCTCTTTCAAGCGCATCATCCATGTCGTATAAGTTTATTTTAATGTTTTGAATAATTAACAAATACATAAATATGTTTGACAAATTAAATGTAATTTCCAGATATTGTGTATTTCTTTTGAACATCACACTTTCTAGTACGTATCCAATATATATGCAGGTTAACCGCGAGTCAGATTGCATACTTCGTTGGGTTAAAGAATTCCACTCCTACTATCGCCTGTGCATTATCAAACTTAATTCCAGCAGCCACTTTTCTCCTGGCTATCCCTTTTGGGTAATAAATTTTAATTACTACTTTTCTTCAAATCAATATGAGTGTATATATATCAAACATACTACGAATCCCAAAATACTTACTAGAAAAGTACTAATTAATTTAATTTGGCAGGTTGGAGAAAGTGGGGTTTAGAAGTAAGTCAGGGCAAGCCAAAGTATGGGGTACAATAATATGTGTTGGTGGTGCCATGTTATTGTCCTTGTATCATGGACCTATTGTAATTGGTCAATCTGGCATCCATTGGAAATTTGCAGAAAATACTGAGAAAAAGAACTCTACTGGCCATGTCAACTTAATCTTGGGACCTTTATTGCTTATTGTTAGCACTGTTTCTTATTCATTATGGATTATTTTCCAAGTAATTCGCTTTCTTTTTGTCTCAAAATAAAGCACATTCTTTATTTCTTTTTCATATTTTCTTACTTCAAATTATTCATTACTGAAAAAGTTATTAACTTATTCATCAAATTATGCTATTTTTTTATTTTATCAGGCAAGAGTAAGCGAGAAGTATCCAGCTCCATACACAAGTACAATGTTGATGTGTTTAATGGCAAGTTTTCAATGTGTGATAATTGGGGTTTTTGTGATTCACGATAAAGCTGCTTGGTCTCTAGACCGTATGAGAACTATTGCCGTTCTATACAATGTAACAATTACGTTAACAAATTAAATTTAAATTATGTTTGTATTATTATTATTATTATTCTTTATTTAATTCAACAGTAAATTTCAGGGAATTGTATGTACTGCGTTAGGATATTGTCTAACTTCATGGTGTATAGAAAGAAAAGGTCCTCTCTATGTCTCCGTTTTCTACCCTTTAATGCTAATCATCACGGCCGTTCTTAGTTGGACTTTGCTTCGTGAGAAACTATATCTTGGAACGTAAGTCTTCATTTCACCAATCCAAATTGTTGGTTTTAATTTTTTGTTCTTATAATTAAATTTTAACTTACATTTTATTGTTTGTGAATTTTAGAGTTGTAGGATCGTTCTTGACAGTAGTGGGATTCTATGGTGTCCTATGGGGAAAGGGTGAGGAGAAACCGAAGCGGGAGACAGAACATCTTGAGATAAAAATAGATAAATTGAAGCAGCAAGGAGCAAAGTCAGATTTTACTAGTCTAATTGCTTGATCACGTAAACGTTGATAAAGATATAATTATCCATTTGGTAAAGATTTTAGTAGCCATTTGGTCAAGCTTGCATGTAAACTTGTGTAATATCATGAAATTATGCCCCAGTTATGTTTCCTGGCATGCATATAATCATCTTCGCCCCTACTCATGTTATAACACAAAATGCTAAATAAGCATCTCAAACAGTTAACTGCTACTTCAATTCAACTTCCCTGAAAATTAAAAACGAAACCCACAAAAACGATTACTAGAGATATCTAAAAGTAAAACAATTTTGGATTGGTTTTATATTCTTATATATATTAAAGTGAAAGCATTAATTAAATCTATTCCGAAAATTCAAAATAAAAATATTAAAAGGATGAAGTGGGGCAAATGCACATAGAGTTGAGTTGTCACTAAGCAAAAGCAAAAAGAACAATAGAGCGATAGCATGATGCATTTAATCATAAATTACAGGTCTGGAGACGAGAGAAGGTGCCTTTATATACTCAAGGGTTAAAATTATTTTTGCGATATCGATTAACCCATTAAGAAAATTGAATAAATCAAGTCTCGAACTCATAATTCAATAATGAAATAAATATTTCTAAATCGTTAATTCAATAGTCTGATATTAATAATTTAATAATATTTTTTCGGTTCGGAATCAATATTACCCGAAATATGCATCCCTAAGCGCCATTTTTTTTTTAATCTAGATTAGCCCTACATACCGTATGTACACCAAATTAACTAATTAATACATGATATGATTTTTAATATATTTTTATTATTTAATTATAATAAATTCATGTGATTTAATATACATACCGATATGGAACTAAATGTTTTCAGAGGCGACAAGTGAATTGATACCTTAGGGACGCAGAGAACATAATACTAGACTACACAAGAAAGGAATAAGTTAATGCTCGACATTCAAACAATTCAAAAAGTTTAAAAGAGAAATTGACCAGCTCTTTCATAGTGGATTATCTATCATGAAGTAATAATGTCTTACAATTTAGTATAAGTTTGCACAACCGGAAAAAAATAAACATAAAGTTCTGAAAATTATACTCTTTCTGAGTGACCTATTGTACCAAACAGTTCTAAAGCATCATTGAAAAGCATAACAAAAAGGATTTTTCAAATAAAGCGGGTCCGTTATTTCCTTTGATTGAAGGGAAATCATAAAGTCTCAAGATGTGACTTCTTAAAAAGGATACTCTAGTCCCTACCATATATACATATATACATATATATATATATATATATATATATATATATATATGTATATAGTTCAGAGCAATTAACTAACGTTAACGGACTAAAGTTATAAAAAGGAAATCATTAAAGACAAGAACATGAGTGAAGCAATTAAATACTCCATAGGAAGTGTCCGTTCCAGAAAAGGAAATTAAAAAAAAGAAAACGATTGTTGTGGAAGTGGTGAAAAGAAAAGTGCAGCAAAGGAATATTAAACGAAAAAAATGTAAAGAAGGCGGGCCAAACAACGCGTAGGTGGACAAAGTAATGTCGTTTGCGTAAGTGGACGAAGTGTTCTAATAATTTGTAATGTCGTATTTGACATACATCGATACCAAAGTGTCTTAAATCTTTAAATTTAATAACGTGCTACTAAGTTGCATGATTAATTGGTAAACTTCATATATGAAATATGTAAGAACTTCTAAAATAATATAAAGTGATAGTAACGCTTTCAATATTTTTACAACAAAGTTTTATTTGAATATTGGGAAAATACTATTACTCGAGTTATTGCTATATATATTTCCATTCTGATCCATGATCATTCGGTACAACACACATTTGATCTTCAATTAAGTTATGTGTGAGGTTTTAATTCTTTACGCTAATCGAAGTTAATTGGATATTGGGATTCTTTAACAAAGTTAATTCTCTGAGAAACGAGGGGATTATCTGTATACGGGTAAAATCGAGCCTAGTAGATATTGTTCCGATTTCTCGGGAAGGCAAACATAGCAGGGACGTGAATGTAAGGCATCGAAATTGGAGCAAGGAGCCTCTCATATCAGGGCTCGAGCAAAATACTTGCCCTCGGAGCCATTGGGACCACGTCCGCCGGGTCCGGTTCGAGTCCCAAGACTTCAGAGAGCATTACCAGACAACTGGACACGGCCAACAAAGGATAGTTATGTCCGTGCCCAACCGGATATCACGACGTAAATCTTGACCCGTATCAGCAGAAGATCAGTGATTAGGAAAAAAGAAAATTTTTTCCTTTCTTAGAATTGTACCTAGGGTAAAACTCCCCTACTATATAAAGAGAAGCTTATTATTCATTAGAAACACTGTAACACGCATACCAAGGCAATATACTTCTATTCTCTGTTCTCTGTTTCTAAAAGTTATTCAAAGTTCTTATTTTTGTTCATAAGTTCTTCATAAGTGCAAGCTCGGTACCGAAGGCAGATTCCTCGTTAAGCCATTAACCGAGTTCGGACTCACTCTTATTATTAGTTTTACCATTTATTATGTCTTTTATTTGCTTAATCTAATGTCATTGATCATTTGTATTGAATTAATTTGCATATCCTTATAACCGCGTATAAATTCAATTGTTATTGTTATCCGTTTTTAAGGGGTATATATATATATATATATATATATATATATATATATATATTGAACAAGGTAATATTTCTTTTTTCACGTTGAAGAGACCACAAGACTATCTTACTTGGGACATGAAGTGTATAATTGTCTCAAATACTCCACATGTGAAAGGTAAAAGGTTTTCTTATATTGTATGATATAAATAATCTTATGCACAAATTGCAAGAGATTAATTTCATATTACAAGTCCAGTACTTCTAGTATTACATATTTGCCCCGTCATAGTTCAGTTTTGGCAGCTGAAGGAAGAGCATTGAAGCTGGGATTCGGAGGTAATTGCAATTCCAAATCAATTTTAGTGGACTGATTCTTCTCGTTATTTACCACCACCTCGATATCGTCGTCTGTACTTGTCTCCATTTTTTGACCCCAGAGAAAGCCGTAAAGCCCAACCACAATTATGATTGACCCTACAACTCTGATAAATTGATAAATAAATACATAAATGATCTCGTCTAATGAACAAAGAAATCCGAAATATTTTAAGAAATTAGCTTGGGATATGAAAGAAAAGGATTGGGTTTGCTTACACTCCAAGGTACAGTTTCTCACGAAGCAAAGTCCAACTGAGAAATGCAGAAATAACCAACAGCAATGGGTTGAACATCGAGACATATAAAGGACCTTTTCTTTCAATGCACCACGAGCTCAGAAAATATGCAAATGACGTACACACAACTCCCTGTAGTCAAAATCCATGAAACTTATTAGTATAAAAGCAAATAAAAATAAGATACTTTAATTCCAGTCTTTCTTTAATTCAACAATGACGAAAATGATGAAGAAATTATTAAAGAAAATGAGGCATTGGAAATTAGTATATAAAAGGTTAAGAAAGTGTACGTTATAGACGACAGAGATAGCTCTAATGGGGTTTAAAGCCCATTCAGAAAGTTTTGGGACGACGCAAAGGCCAATGATCACGCTCTCCACACTTGCCATTAAGCACATCAACGTTATGCATGTATATGGAGCTGCATACTTCTCGTTTACCTTTCCCTAATTAAGCCACAAATAGGGAAAAGCAAGAACTTGCATTTTTTTCTTTGCAACAATAAGAAAATAAGTTACATAGAATTTACAATTTTTAGAAGATGAGTATTACCTGAATAATTAACCAAATGGCATAAGTGAGACTGCTCATTATGACTAGAAAAGGTCCAGAAAAAAAGTTGCCATGGCCAGAAGAATTAACATCTTTGCCAGTACTTTCTGCATATTTCCAGTGAAACCCCAATTGACCAATCACCACTTTGCCATGATATAATGACAATAGCATGGCACCTCCAACACATACTATCGTCCCCAATAACTTGGCTTGTCCTGCTATACTTCTCAACCCCAATTTTTCAGCCCTGATACAAACGTTTAATTTCACAGCTATTAATTTATCCTCTTCAATTTGATATTTTTTACTTTTGAATCGAACTCTTAAGTTGTATAGAAATTACCCCATGGGTACGGCTATGAGAAACGTGAAAGCTGGGATTAGATTATCAATTGCGGAAACAACCGTTGGAGTTGAATTCTTTAACCCAATGAAATATACATATTGGTTAACTGTTATCCTGCATATTGCACGGTAAATAAAGTAAAAGCAAGAAATTAGATAAAGTATAATAACTATAACAATAATTACGGCCCAATCCCAAATAAGTTGGAGTTAGATAAATGATTTCTACTGTTCATGTCACTTTAGTTAAGCCCGTCCCAATCCTAACAAAATTAAGTACTGCAGTTAGATAACAATAATAGGGGGAACAGGCCTTTTGTTAATTAAAGGACGTGAGATTTACAGCCAAATCTAACACTACCTGGATTAATAAATCTCCAGAGTTGGCTGATCTTTGAAAATTTGCACATGCGATATTACATTGATGTAGGCCCTTAGCAAATTTGATAATTGAAGGGACCATTTCAGATAATCAGAAACTACATAAATTTAGTAGGCGTTTGGTCATAAGTTTTTGAAAGTAACAAATTTCAAATATGTGTTTGTTTATAGAATTAATCTAGTTTTTGAGAGATTTTGAAAACTAAAATTTCAAATCCCAAATATAGCTTAACACCTCTTTTTGGATCAAATCATGACCATTTGGGACTTTTTAGCTGAAAAAATTATAAAATAAAGGATTTTTTAACATGTCAAAACTTGCCCCAAAATTCATGTCCAAAAACATTTTCAATTTCACATCAAACTTTACTCAAACTAGCTTTTTCAAAATATATTTGGGAATCTATGTCCAAACGGGTCCTCAGTCTCTCGGTTGTTCGAGTTCTTTGACAGTTTGACTAAATAAAATCATACTATCTGCAGATGGAGAAAATAACGAGTTTCTCACTTTCCTCTTGTGTAACTAATATGACGTAAACAAACAGACCAATAACAAAAAGGCACAACAACAGGATTCTCCAGTCTCTTATATTAAAGAAAACTTTTGGTAGAGTGCAATTATATAGTAATGTTTTTCAACTGAAAAGAAAATGCTTACCCAAAAATAGAACACAAAAGAATCTGGAAAAGTATAGAGCGAGTCAACTTGGGTCTAGATTTCCTGTCAACATGAGCAAACAAAAAAAAAATGAAAAAAAACAGGAGGTAATGATAAAAAGATTATGTTATCTCCAATTGGAGGGACAAATAAGGTATAGTCATCGATATAATTTTCCAAGAAAAGAAAAATTATGGTTGATTATAGCGAGAAATGACCTCATATCCTAATTGGCTCATCTAGCTAGTTCAGAACTACTGCTACTAAATACGAAACAAAATTAACAAGAAGAGAAATAAGCATACTCAATAGAAAAATAAAAATAATGCCGAATAAATTAGAACAGAGAAACTAAAAACACATCTTAAAGATGTAATAAATGAATGTGACGCATCCATTGAATAACTCGGAGTAGAAAACAGAAAAAAAAAAAAAAAAAAAAAAAAAAAAAAAAAGAGAGAAAAAGCAAAAGCTGCTGTCTTTTTTGAGCACTAATTTAATTTGATCGTCATCCAAGAAATAATTGTCGGAACTGAATAACTGACTGGCTGAATTAATAGCGTGTTTGGCGAGTTTCTCCGAGCCAAAAAAAGCTTTTTTTTAATAAGTTGAAGGGTTTGATCAAGCTTTCATAGGGAAAAAAAGTATTTTTGAGTAAAAGCAAAATTAATTTTGAAGAAATAGAAAAAAATATTTTTTCTCCAAAAGTACCTTTTCAAAAAGTACTTTTGAGAAAAATATCCTTAAAAATAATTTTTAAAATTTAGCCAAATAGTAATTGCTGCTCAGAAGTGCTTTTCAAATATATTAATTAAAGTTTATCACCAAAAGTACTTTTGAAAAAAAAAAACACTTTAAAAAAAAAAGACAGAGAATAAACTGATTTTTGCAGTTTGGCCAAACAGGCTATAATTCTTTTTGTTACTGTACATACTTCAATTGAGCATTTCGACAAATGTTTATGTCAAATATTTTTCGAACCAATTGAGCAAACATTAATCCAAGGAATAGTTCGCGGAGCAGGATTTAAAAGGGAAACTTTAAGGGGTCGTTTGGTACGAACACAAGTAATGCAGGGATTAGTAATGCAGGGATTGTAGTGTTGAGATTATTTTTTATCAAGTGTTTGGTTCATTGTATTAAAAATTAATTATGCAATGTATAAGTCTGGATTTAGTAATTTTAAGTCTTATCCATGTATAGCTAATCCAGGGATTAGTAATCCCTTCCTTTCCTTGGTATTAGTTAATCCCTCATATGAGGTATAACTAATCCATGTATTAGGTAGGAGTAAATTGAATTGACCAACCAAACATGGTATTAGACGGATTAAATTTTTATACGGAGATTATTTTGCTTAATACGGCCTACCAAACGACCCCTAATTGATTATTTATATCTTGGTCTGAAATGGGATGGAAAAGTCATTTTAGTAGTTGATTAATATCCTTCTAAAAATATAGTGTATTTTGATAATATTATTTCTAGCTTAAAAGCCAAAGAGGAAAAGGAGCATAGTCATTGCATTACAGTCATCACAAGAACTTATAGTTTAATTAGTAGTATCAGTAAGAGTTTATTGCATTACAGTCATCACAAGAACTTATAGTTTAATTAGTAGTATCAGTAAGAGTTTCAGTAAGAGTTTCTCACTACCATCTTTCTCCAGCTTCCTCTTTCTATTCCACATGTGTAGTAAGAACGATAACAATAAATTCAGTGTAATTTCATAAGTGGAGTTTGAGAAGGATAATATGCAAACCTTTTCCCGATCACTATTTCTGATAGATTCTCGGCTGTAATAAAATTTTAAGAAAAGAAGTTTAAAGTTGTAGGTAACAAAAAGGGATACCTCTCCAAGAAGCAAGCAAAGGGAGCAATGGAGATGGTGGCAAAAATAGGTCTGTATGCTGATTGAACGAAAGGATTCATGCCACCGTCCATTACTAACTTTGTTATTATAATCATTCCAGCAAACGCTAATTGCACAATCACCATTACTACAAATGCCAACAAATCGTTCCCCATTTTCTTCATTCTTGATCACCCCAAACACCTCAATGCAGACTATCTTTTTTAAATCACCAAACTACTTTACAGTAAAATTAATTAGTGAATTGTGGAGAGGAAGAAGTAGAAGAAAGGAACTAGAGGAAATAGGGAGGATGGATTTTGATGGATGATAAAAAGGAGAAGAAATGTTAGGTTTCTTGGGCGACACATATGTGTATATATAACAATTGCATGGCCTACATTTGTCATCATAAAAAGTTAATTTGATGCTCCAATTCAAAAAGCGATCTAATTAATAACGCATAAAGATAAATGAGTTTGAGTTATCTCACAAAAAATGGACTTTGATGTGTATAATATATCTAAATGGTAATTAATTTTTAATTTATGTTCGATTAATTTTGGTTCCCAAATAATCATTGGTACATTTCTATTTTGATATTCCACCGTGAGAAAAACAAACATTCATAAAACTCATATACGTCTTGTTTGGGAAGATCAAAAACATCGACAAGACCGAAGAATTTCACCTGATTTCAAACATGATTTTCTATTTAGTTTGTTTGATGATTTTCATCCATAAATTATGTTCCGAAGTTCCAACTCAACAATATCTAGAATCTGTTTCACTTCATGTATTTGGCCTTTGAAAGAACATGATCATGAACCCATGACAAAATATTATCGTATTCTTGGTTATAACTTAATAATTTTCTTCAATAAAATTATGTTCCAACAGAAAAAAGAAGATTAGCCAATTATTGAATAAAAGACCACTATAAAGTTAGAAATGTTATAAAATCTTGAATTATGGTGATGTCCATAACTATTAAAGTATTTAATGACATATTTATATAGTGATAATTCCATTCAATAATGGCCATTCCACTCACTATTTTACAATAGTGATTCTTCACTTTCCATGCCTATACAAAGGCCTAGTAATAGATAGGAATGAATACACAATTGAAGAAGAAATAAAAAATTCCTTCTCTCTATTTCCATTTCTTGTTCATGATTTACTAAATTACTTTTATTTCATAACACATTATCAACACGAAACTCTAACCAACTGAGAAGCTCTTTGAGAAGATTAAGGTGAAAAGAAAGTTCGTTGCCCCTGAAATTTCGGGCAAGAATTATATGACATGGATGTTGGATGCTGAAATCCATTTAGATGCAATGGGTCTTGGAGACGCAATTAAAGATAGAAATAAAGCATTTACCCAAGACTGTGCTAAGCCTTGATTTTCTTGCGCCATCACTTTGACGAAGGATTGAAAATAGAATATCTCACAGTGAAAGATCCACTTATTTTGTGGAATGGCTTAAAGAAAAGATATGACAACTTAAAGTTGGTCACTCTTCCACAAACACGATATGATTGGGCTCATCTGAGGCTCCAAGACTTTAAGTCTGTTTCTGAATATAATTCTGCGATATTCAGAATTACTTCTAAAATGAAACTTCGTGGAGATAGTATCAGTGACTATGATATGCTTGAAAAAAACGTTCACAACGTTTCATGCCTCCAATATGGTCTTGCAACAGCAGTACCGAGAGAAAGGTTTGAAGAAGTACTCTAAGTTGATATCTCTTCTCCTTGTGACTGAACGAAAAAATGACTTGCTTATGAGAAATCACGAAAATCGACCCACTGGATCTACACCACTGCCTAAAGTGGATGAGGTGTATTCCCATTCCTAAGCATGGAAAAGGTCATGGCCCTATTCGTGGCCGTGGCCAAGGAAGAAATTTTCCTAGTATTAATCATTCCCCAAAGAAAAATAACTTCCAAAAGTGGAAAGGGAAAGATGAGAAGCCAAAGACAAAGGGTTCAGAACTGAATGCTTTCGTTGCAGTGGAAAAGGGCATCGGGCAAATATTTGTCGCATACCAAAAATTTGGTTGAGCTTTATCAAGCATCTCTAAAGAATAAAGGCCATGAAGGTAATTTTGTCTATGACAATGAATTTGACATCACCTACTTGGATGTGGCAGATTTCTTTGAGCACCCTGATCGAAATACATATACAAGGGTATTTGTGGACCTATTTACTCACCTAGTACGTCGTTTAGATATTTTATGGTCTTAATAGATGCATCTTCTGATGGTCTTAACAAGTTGTCAATTGTTTGGTTTAATATTAGGATATTTGATTGTTGATTTGAGACAGGAAAACTTTTTGGATGGTCCAAAAACAGGGAAAATTCTGTCCGATTTTCTATAAAATTTTCGATGAGGCTTACTTGGGAGCAGTTGCTCCTAAGCGCCGGTCACAATTCTAAATGGGGTCATGACAATAGTTCAAATACCTAATGGTGTTAAGCCTGTTGGCTATAAATGGGTCTTTGTACGTAAAAAGAAATGAAAAAAATAAGGTACAAAGATATAAGGCACGCCTTGTTGCACAAGGATTTTCACAAAGGCCTGGTGTCGATTATGAAGAGACGTATTCTCCTGTTATGGATGGTATAATATTCCGTTATCTCATTAGTTTTGATGTCCATGAAAAGCTTGACATCCATTTAATAGATGTGGTTACAGCCTACCTTTACGGCTCACTTGATAATGAGATATACATCAAAATTCCTGAGGGATTTAAGATGCCTGACGCACATAAATCAAAGTCCTGGGAAATGTTTTTTAATCAAATTGCAAAGATCTTTGTATAGTCTAAAGCAATCATGAAGAATGTGGTATAACCGCTTTAATGAGTTTTTGTTAAAGGAATATGATATAAATGATGTCATTTGTCCATGTGTTTTAATAAAGAAAACAATATCAGATTTTGTTGTACTTGTCGTATATGTTGATGACATAAACATTATTGGAACTCCTACAAAACTCCAAAAGGCAAATGTTTATTTAAAGAAGGAATTTGAGATGAAAGATCTTGGAAAGACAAAATTATGTCTTGGTTTGCAAATTGAACATTTGGCAAGCGGGACTTTTGTTCATCAATATGCTTACATAGAAAAGGTATTGAAACGGTTTTACATGGATGGAGCACATCCATTAAGTACTCTGATGATTGTTCGATCACTTGATATGAATAAGGACCCGTTCCGACCTCAAGAAAAGAATGAAGAACTTCTTGATCTTGAGGTATCATATCTTAGTGCGATTTGTGCATTAATGTATCTTGCTAACACTACAAGACCTGACATAACTTTTTCGGTTAATGTCTTAGCAAGATATAACTCTGCTCCTACAAGGAGACATTGAAATGGAATTAAACACATATTACGGTATCTAAAAAGGACTACCGATATAGGCTTATTTTATGGCAATGATTGCAGTCCCGATCTTGTTGGTTATGCTGGTGCTGGGTATATATCTGACCCACATAAGGCTCGATCTCAAACAGACTATATGTTTACATGTGGAGGTATTGCAATATCTCGGCGATCGACTAAGCAATCAATTGTGGCTACTTCAACTAATCATGCTGAGATAATTGCTATTCATGAAGCAAGTTGAGAATATATATATGGTTGAGGTCTATAATACACCTGATTCGACACAAATGTAGTTTGAAGTGTGACAAACTACCTACAATATTGTATGAAGGCAATGCAGTATGCGTAGCCCAATTGAAGGGAGGATTCGTAACAAGAGATAAGGCAAAGCACATTTCACCAAAGTTATTTTTCACACATGATCTTCAAAAGGATGGTGATATCAATGTGCAACAGATCCGTTCAAGTGATAATATGGCTCATTTATTTACCAAATCTCTACCGACGTCAACCTTCAAGAAACTAGTGTGCAAGATTGGGATGCGAAGGATCAAGGATGTGAATTGATGCTCTCATCAGGGGAAGTTAATAGGCGGTATACTCTTTTTCCCTTAGGTTTTGTCCAACTGGGTTTTCCTTATAAGGTTTTTAATGAGGCAACCAAAAAGCGTATTTCTAACATGTGTACTCTTTTTCCTTCACTAGAATTTTTTTTAATAAGGTTTTAACGAGGCACATTATCTATGGACATCCAAGGGGGACTGTTATAAAATCTTGAATTAAGGTGGATGTCCATAACCACCAAAGTGCTTAATGACATATTCAATGACATATTATGTAGTGATCATTCCACACAATAGTGGTCATTTCTCTCAACAGTGGCTATTTCACTCACTATTTTACAATAGTGGTTCTTCACTTTTCGTGCCTATATAAAGGCCTTGTAATAAATAAGAATAAATATACAATTGAAGAAACAATCAAATCTCTCTTCTTCTTTTTTTTTTTTTTAATTTCTATTTCTTGTTTATGTTTTACTAATTCGTAACAAAAATATCAAATAATTGATAAATGCTCTGAATGGAAGTTGAGTCCCCAATATCATGTCACGAAAAAAGCATAAATAAATACTACTATTGCCCAACTTGCCAATCTTTTTGTAAAAAGGTTTAACAGGTGGCAATAAGGGCCAATTTAGCATTCTGGTCAAGAGATATTTATAACCGAAGATCACTCAGTGATGGAAAAAGTCCTCTTTACTTATTAAGTACTACAAGTTATAACATGACGCCAAAAATTGTTTCCTTTTGATGTCGTTCTATAGTGCATAAAAAGTGTGCGTAGTTGCATAAAAGTTAAGGTATTTAGGGTGTGTTTGGTAGAGGAAAATATTTTCATGAAAAATGAGTGATTTTATTATTATTTTATTGTTTGGTTAGTGAGTGAAAACCTTATCAAAAGAATATTTTTCAGTGTGTTTGATTAGAGAGTAAAAAATATTTTTTAGGAAAATAATTTTTTATGTTACTCTCCTCATTCCCTTACCCCAAGTCCCTATGTTTCCTGTGCTCCCCCCCCCCCCCCCCAAAAAAAAAA
>MCJB01043100.1:61816-89293 GCA_002018475.1 Nicotiana obtusifolia
AAAAAAAAAAAAAAGAAAAATATTTTCATGGCTCTATTTTCTTCAAAAATTTAATATTCTTCTAAAAACTCACACAAATCCAAAGAAATTAATATGTTGCTTTACTTTTTGGCAAAACAACGTTGAAATTTGTGCTCCATAACAAAAAAATACTCTTTTTTTTTGTTTGTTAAAAAAGAAAGTACTATTTCTATAACATGAAAATAAAGTATTCATTTTGTTGAAATAAAATAAAATAATTTTTCTACATTATAAAAAGAAAATACTCATTTTATTTATTTGAAAATGCTTATCTTTAAGTGCGCAGAAAAAAATATCTACGGAATTAAACGAGGGATACTGAAACAAAAGCTTCGTCAGTACTCGAAAAGCTAGTAAAGATTGATAAAGCAAATCCTATATATATAATTTTGTTTAAATTAGCTGGTCCGAGAATAATGTTCTTTTTTCCAATCAACTAAATAGTAGAGCCTGATTTAATGCAGTATTCCAGTTTTGGTCCTTATATTATTTAACCAAGTGCATTTGACTTGACCTTCAACTAAACTAAAGGTGTGACTTTGATCCCTCAAGCTAATGTGGAGACTAACGATATAATCAAAATTGTATCTTTGACCAAAAGCCACTGACCTGTCAAGGTGGTACTCCATCTGTTTATATATATAGTAGCATTCTTCTTACACTTTTAAGGAAATAAAGAGAACATGTAAAAGGAAGAGGAACAAACAAAGCGGAGTAGGAGAACATAATCTTCTGAAAGATTCGAACATGCAAGTTATGGGCGGGTATTGCGACTAATAGGATCACACTCCATTCTACAGGCAATGAATGGAGCAGATAGTGCGATACAACTAATATAGCATTAAAACGAAATCATAAAAAGTAGTAAGTACGCGAACAAAGTCTCACATTATTAGTTGAAAAGATTGAAAAATTATAAAAGAATATCTTAAATTACACTACTAAAAATCAGGTAAAAAGCGATCGAAAAAAGCGACCAAAGTTGGTCCCTATCAGCCAAAAAGCGACCAAACAGCGACCACAATGGTCTGGTCAGTATTCAGGTGGTCACAAGTGGATAGCGACCAAAGTTGGTCGCAAACTGAAAAATTCAGAAAATTAAAATCAGCAAAATAGCGACCAAAGTTGGTCGCTTCTAGAAAATACAGAAAATTAAAATACTACATAAGCGACCAACTTGGTCGCTTATGTAGTATTTTAATTTTCTGTATTTTCTAGAAGCGACCAACTTTGGTCGCTATTTTGCTGAATCAATTTTTTTTCCAGTGTGAGGCCTTTTGAAGAAAATCGTGTGTGCTTGGCCCAAAGCGAATAATATCATACTATGTTAAGAATATTTTTTTTGGACTAATTGAATTCAACCGAAGGAAACTAATTAATCATGGTTGGAACACGAAATAAAATAAAAGTTCAAACTAAAATTGTGTTGGCCGTTGGCTTAATCCGTTCACAAATATTGGAAGCTAAAGAGACACGCATCCCGTGCATTTGTATATAGATTTTATTGATTATATATGTAAACTAGATTTTCCTGATCGCTTATTGACCTTTAAGGACGACCAGAAATAGATTTTCAGGGACCATTTTATTTCACTGAGAATAGCCTTTTTCTTATAGTGATTATGTAATTCCCACGGGTATTTTTGTATTCGTAAAAGAAATGCTCAAACCATTCACGTAAATTAAAGTCATTCCAGATTTAACATCACATAGTTTAAGGATTTTTGACTACTCCTTAAATCTTATTGGATGTAGAAAATTTCATGACATTAAAGTTTCTTCTAATATAACAATTCACGTGGATAAAGTAAATCCAAATTTAACATCAGATAGTTTTAGGACTTTTTACTACTCCTTAAATCTTGTTTGATTATAGAAAATTGCATGATATTAAAGTTTCTTCTAATATATTTTGGTTGAAGTCAGTAGCAATTGAAAAACACGAGCAGAGATTAATTTAAACCAATCCCTTAAGCTACTTCTACTAAACAAGAGAGTAATACTATAAACCAAAATAGTACTTTAATTTGCATAAACGTAAATGAATATGCAAAAACTGAATATTATATAGGAAAGGAGGAACAAACTAATTACTATTTCATAATATAGGAACAAAAAAGAAACTTTTGGGCCTTATGCAAAACTGGGCTAGAAATCCTATCTCCTCAATGGCCCAACAAAAAAACTCACGGTTTAAAAGTGTTAAAAAATGACGGGCGGCTAGCGAGCTTTCAGATTGGTAACTAAAAAATAGTCACCATTTGCAAAATAGCCATTATTTTACTGCAACACGAAAGGTTCCTGTGAGCACGTGATTTTTGCCGTAATCAAAACGCTCTTATAAGTCAAATAAAAATAGTTTCTTAATTAATTGTTAGCCATTTTAGGAATTATATTAGATTTTTTTAATTACTCATATTTAATTATAAATTAATTAATTCATAAAAATGCCCAAAAATATCATGCAATTGCATTTAGGATTTACTTTTACATTTTTAGGATTGAATTGGTAATTATTTGTTTTACAAAATTAGAAAATCATAAAAAATAGTTCATTTTACACTTTCTTTAATTTTAATCTTTAATTCTTAGATTCTAGCATTGTTTTAATTTTTTATAAATAGTTATTTTACACTGGTTGTTCATTCTGTCATGACTGTTAATCAGCTCCTTATATTACCAAATAGCTATTGTCTTATATGTTTACGTTGCGTGGTTTTGCTTAGACTGTTCATTTGCAATTGATAGTCATTTGGAAATCTTTTGTGCTGAAGAATGTCTACTGTTGATTTTCGTCTCTTTCTCGAACACTAATTTGATAATGGTATTAGTAATGCTGATAGTGCAACAAGGCTGCTGCTGATAGCTAGTGTTTTTGGCAACAGTATTGATAGTATAAATTTAGATTACAGTCAGTTATATTAGGTTAGCTAATCTAGTAACAGTACTATTAATGCAAATCCGGATTGTGGTCATGCTCCTTAACCTAATGGCTATGTTAGTAAGTTGGCTTATTTTAAGTCTATTAGTCTAACAACAGTGATCCTACTGTAAGTTTGGGCTTGTAATCTGTTTTGTCGAGTTAACTACGCTGAAAAGTAGTATTGATCGTGTAAAAGTCAAATTATATCTGTATTTGTGGATTTAATATCTAGGCTTGTAAGTAAGCTATGTCGACTGGTTTATAATTGGCGTAGAAATGGGTCATTAACGCAAACTTTGGAGTATAGTTATCTTTATAAAATCACTGGCTATGTTTGTAATTATAATGATCAACCTGTTTAATAAGCTGGCTATGCTGAAAAAGGGTGCTGTTAATGCAAAAATCCAAATTATAGTTGTATTTGTGAATTTCGCGGCTATGTTCGTAACTAAGTTATGTTGATCGATTTATGATTAAGATGGCTATTGTGGATATAGTGTCAGCAATGTAAAGGTTCAGAATGTAAATGTCTTTACAAATTTCATGGATATGCGTGTAATCGAGCTAGTTTCAGCTGTAATTTGTGCCCTTACAGAGCTACAGAAGCTGCCCATGAACGTAGATCTTAAAAGTTCCAATTGTGTTTGTTTTCATACATCTGGTGGTTATAGTTGTAAACGCACTTATGCCAAATGATTTATATTGGGCTTAACCCACTATTCGCCTGTAATTAATTGGGCCGACTGCTAACAGGATCTCTCAATAATGCGTAGCTTTAACAGTTCTGTTAATTTAATAGAGGTGTGTCATATAATTAACTACGATCACCAATGGCCCTCTTAAATAATTAAATGCAAGACTAGAATGAATAGGTCTTAGCGTTTCAAACTTTAGTAACTCGCTTCTAGACACGATTGATAACGTTGTGACTATGGGTATGGTCCCGTGGCATAACGGCAATATCAATTTCGGGGGTGCCTTTTAGGTGACCCGATCTTAACAATTTCGAATAATAATCGCTTTCAAACTAGTTTGAGGTGTGTCATACTAAATGAAATTTACCAATATATGGCTCTCGTTAATTAAACACTTAGAAAATCGAGGTGCGCCATTTAGCGAATTTCATGGCCCTCGAAGGTTAAAAATGCGTAGTTTGCTTTAAGCGCGTTATTCTGCTAATTTAATTTCCTAAACTCGGTTGCGCATTTATGTGACCCAAATCCAAATCTCAATGTTAAATTAAAATATGTTACGGGTTACGGGTGCATTTATGTGCCGTGGTTCGTGACGTATTTTAATTAATGTTGCAATTCTCTAATGATTCTAAAAGCGTTTAAAAATAAGGTAAAATGCACTATAGGCCAATAACAGGTATAAAAATCAATAATCAGCCGATTATGACAATGAAGCGACCGTGCTAGAACCACGGAACCCGAGGGTGCCTAACACCTTCCCTCGGGTTAACAGAATTCCTTACCTAGAATTTCTGGTTCGAAGACTTCGTTAAGAAAGTCAAATCTTTTCCTCGATTTGGGATAAAACCGGTGACTTAGAACACCAATCTAAAATTTCCAAGTGGCGACTCTGAAAATAAACTAAATAATCCCATTTCGATTAAAGTCACTTTAATTGGAAAAACTCTTTGTATACTTCTCCTGGGGGTGTACGAAAAGAGGTGTGACAGCTCTGGCGACTCTGCTGGGTATCGAACCCAGAATCTCTAGTTCAGGGTTCAAGAATTCGAGCTTAAAATGATTGTTATTTTTTTGGCTTTTATCTGAGTTTTATTACCTGTTATGCATAACGTGCTAAATGCCGCTTTTACCGCTTTAATATTATTTGAATTGTTTATAAACTGTCCCGAACCTTTCTCTTCTCATCCTCGGGGATGTGTACGCTGGCCATGACTCCCTATTCTGTTAGTGTCTTACCATGAATAACAAAGAGGACGGATAAGTTACAAAGTCGGGTGGCCTTTTGGTGCCCTGTACGTAGCCCCCTCCTCGGCTCGACTTGTCCGCTCGGGTTCACCAGTCTAGAACAATACCCAGGTTTCAGCTTAGAATAACATAACCTCACGCCGGATCCCTAGTAGGAACGTTTACTTGCATCACGTGCATTTGACTTAGGGGACTCAACACAGGGGTTGGGTCCGTCTAGGACAGGTGACCTTGAATTAAAGACCATCCTGATGCATAATTTACGTGCTATTTGTACATAATTTCATCTCGATTTGCGTGTTGATCGGCCATTAGAATAAAATTAGAAAATTGAGAAATGAAATGATGAAGGGCGAGGTATAAAAATTGAGGGTCGTTACACATTTTTTTTCTAAAAAAAAACCTGGTGTCCAAAATAAGGCGAAACTCTGCCGGAATTTTTTTTAAAAGAAGGATATAGAAAATGAAAACAAAAAAAAAATGAAAAAGAAACGGAAAAGAAAACGAAGTAAATTTTTGGGAAATTGCTAAAATCAAAGAGTCTTGAAAGAAAAAAAAAGAGCAATATTTTCCTTCTTATTTTTGGAAGCTCAAAAAAAAAATGGAAAAAACATATAAAATATTTTTCTAAATAAATGAAAAGATCCAAAATATTTTCCTTCTCTGTACATAAGATTTTTAAAATAGGTTCTTACTTTCTTTTCTTGCTTTTGCACAATAAAAGTTCAAAAAATATTTTTTTTTTGCTCGAAAGTATTTTCTTTCTTGATAAAAATAAGATATTAGGAATTAGAGGCAGTAAAATTCTTCTTTTTCCTCCTTGAAAAAATATATTAAAAACGAAATTCGAAAAAAATCCAAAATAGTCTTTCTTTGATAATAATAAATAAATAAATAAATAAATATATATATATATATATATATATATAAGAAGTCAATTTTTTCCGAAAAAAAGATTTCTTTTTTTTAAAAAAAAAAAAATCCAAATATTTTGTCTTTCTAAAACAGAAAAATTCTAAAGAATTCTTATTTTTAAAAAGCTCAAATAATATTCTTTTTGTAAATAAATATATAAAATAAAATTCAAAATATGTTTTGTGCATAAAAACTTTAAAAAAAAATTCTGATTTCTCTAAATATTCTTTTCTTGCTTTTGTAAATGAAATGAAAGTTCAAAACTATTTTGCTTCAAAAGATTCGCAAAGATACTTATCGTTCTTGATCTCTGATAATAAATAGAATCTTAGGAATTCAAGGCAATGAAATTTTTCCTTTCTTTCTTGAAAAAGATAAAACAAATTCAAACAAAGAAATTTTTTTCTTTGAAAATTCCCAAAGTAATCTTTCTAAAAAGAAAAAGAAAAGAAAAAAAAGAAAAAAAGAAAAATTTTCCAAAATCCAGAAATACCCTTTCTTGCAAAATAGCCGTGTTATTTAAAGGTTGGCAAAACCGGAATGAAACACGAAACCGTCGTGAGAACACATTTAACTGCTTAGGTGCATCACACCCTAACGTGCAATTACCTATCTGTTATTTGTTCAAACTAATCGGTTTGCTTTTAAGCATAGGTTTCTTCAAATAGGTGGTTAGTTTGTTGGCATCCTGGCAAGTCATCCATACTACACCCGAACAAAGCGCCAAACAATCATGGCTAACAAAGAAATAGACACTGGAGTGGTAGACCCGCCGAGAGAGACTGTTGAGTCGGAGTCAGAACTACAAGAGGAGGTCCGGAGGTTGAAACATCAAATGGCAGAAATGTATCAAGCATGGATGAAGGGACACCCTCCACCCTCATTTCCCACTAACTATGCAGAAAATCCTGCTTCCGTTCCACCACTCTCTCAATCCTAGATAGCCAATGTCATCGATCTTTCCCCACAACATGCACCTGGCTTTACTCCTTACCATAATTATCCCAGCACTTCGACTCAAACCTTTCATGCTCCACCAGTCAAAACAACCTCATATCCTGCTCCGACATCTGCTCATATTTTCGTACCCCCTCCACAAGCTACTCTCCACTGATCTTCTAGCGAACTTGCATTTCCCGCCCCAGATGCCCACTACCATGCACCGGAACCCACATTCAAAATCCCAGATCCTTACTCCTATATGCCCCAATTTGAGCATCATGTTGAAACTGACAAACAACCCAAGAGCGCAGAGCAAGAAGAAATGTTTAAGAAATTGCAGAGTCTCGAGCAATCCTTGAGAAATATGCAAGGGTTGGGGAACCAAGTGAGTGTGGCCTATAAGGATTTGTGTTTGTTTCCCGATGTTTAACTGCCCGCTGGATTCTAGAGGCCCAAGTTCGACTTGTATGACGGACATGGGGACCCTGTTGCCCACCTAAGGGGCTATTGCAGTAAGATGAGAAGTGCCGGAGGAAAAGACGAACTGTTGGTGGCCTACTTCAGCCAGAGTTTAAGTGGAGCAGCTTTGGAATGGTACACACGTCAGGACAGTAACAGGTGGTACACTTGGGATGATATGGCTCAAGCTTTCGCCCGACATTTCCAATATAATATAGACATCATTCCAGACCGCCTATCTCTGACCAAGGTGGAAAAGAAATCCAGTGAAAGCTACAGAGAATATTGTTTCCGATGGAGTGAGCAAGCTGCACGAGTCAATCCTCCGATGGAAGAAGATGAGATGGTTAAATACTTTCTTCAGGCCTTGGAGCCCACTTACTATGGGCATTTGATCTCAGTTATTGGTAAGTCCTTTAATGATGTGGTAAAGATGGGAGAAATGGTGGAAGAAGGGCTCAAGTCGAGCAATATCATGAGCTATTCAGCTATAAAAGCAACCACCCAGGCGATCCAAAGTGGTACCGGAAGTTTGCCAGGCAAAAAGAAAAAGGAAGATGTAGCTATGTTTGTCTCTAGATCATGGCAGGGTCAGAGAGGTCCACCTCGCCAATACACCCATCCACGCCCTCGACCTCAAACTTACACTCAATTCCATATAATAATCCTCAACATTACTTTTCCCTACTAAGCCCCCAAGACTCAGCTAGGTCACCTCAATATTTTGTTCACCATACACAGTCATATGCTCAACCCTCTCCTTACCCACAATGGCGTGTCCCTGCCTCACAGAACACCTACCCAGCTCCACAAAATACTTATCCACCTCCACAACCTTACCAAAACCCCAGTGGCCCACATTTTAGACAAAGACCAAAGTATAGGAAAGAGAAGCAACAGCGGAAACAAACTTTTACCCCGCTCGGAGAATCCTATGCCAGTCTATTCCAAAGGTTAAGACAATTGGACGTCTTGAGGCCAATTGAGTCAAAAATACCAAATCCCCCTCCAAAGAACCTCGATTATTCCTTGAGATGCGCCTATTGTTCTGATGCCCCAGGCCACGACATAGAAAAGTGTTGGCATTTGAAACGGGCGATCCAAGAGCTCATCGATACAAACCAAATTGTAGTCCAAAGCCCAGACACTCCAAACATTAACCAAAATCCTCTGCCTGCCCATGCTGAGACACATATGATCGAAGTGTTTTACAAGGACGGGGAGCCCAAGAAGTCTTATAAGTCCGTCATAATGATTCGGGCCAATGAAAACAATTTGATTAAGGAGTCAGACTCCACCAAAGCAAAGCCTGTGGCAGTTGAAGGGGCGACAGAAAAGCCAAGCCCGCTCAATTTGAAGCCACCAGTACTGGTCGTTAAAGGGATATCAAAAGATATGAAGGCAAATCCGGAAAGCTCAAAAGTGATAGTGCCAGGGATTCCCAGTAAGCCTGTCATGGTTGTGAAAGGGGCTCCTATCACCCCTATCATCATTAAACCTGTAACCCAGCTGCCGGTGATTGATACCAAGGTTGTTCCGTGGAATTACAAGAAAGTGATAGTGACCTACAAAGGAGTGGATGAAGAAGTAAATGAGACTGGAGGATTGACTCGATCTGGGAGGTGTTTCACTCCAGAGGAATTGAGGAAAGCCAAGCCATTCAAAGATAGTCAATTGCCAGTAAAGAAACCGGTTACCGAGGAAGAGGCTGAAGAATTCTTGAAGAAGATGAAGGGACAGGATTATTCCACTGTAGAACAGTTAAGGAAAACACCAGCTCAAATTTCTCTTTCGTCTTTGCTGATACACTCAGAAGAACATCACAGGGTTCTAATGAAGATTTTGAATGAGGCACATGTTCCTGATAAGATCACAGTGAACCATTTAGAAAAGATAGCTGGTAAGATTTTCAAGGCAAATAGGATCACTTTCTCGGATGATGAACTTCCTATTGAGGGTACAGAACACAACCGAGCTCTATATCTCACAGTAAAGTGTGAAGATGTTGTTGTCTCGAGGGTTTTGGTTGACAACGACTCTAGTGCAAATATTTGTCCGTTGTCTACCCTACAAAAACTGAAGATTGGCACCGAAAGGATCTGCTTGAACAGCGTGTGTGTTCGAGGCTTTGATGGAGGAGGCAAGGATTCTGTTGGAGATATAATGCTTGAATTGTCAATAGGGCCAGGTGAATTCACCATGGAATTCCAAGTGCTAGATATAGCTGTCTCCTACAACCTGTTACTGGGAAGGCCTTGGATACATGCTGCTAAAGCAGTCCCATCCTCTTTGCATCAAATGGTGAAGTTTGAATGGGATAGGCAAGAGATAGTTGTGCACGGCGAGGAAGATCTGCCGGTCGGAAATGACACGATTGTTCCGTTTATTGAAGCCGATAATGATAAGGGACCTTAGGTCTTTCAAACTTTTAAAACAGTGCCAGTCGCGAAGATCACCGAAGGAGAACGCATTCTGGGTCCCAAGCTATCCTCTGCGTCTGTCATGGTTGCGGCTGAAATTTTGAAAAATGGTTTTGTACCAGGTAAGGGCCTAGGATCATTTCTGCAAGGTACTGTGCATCCGATACGCCCCAATGGAAATTATGGCATATTTTGTTTGGGATTCACGCCCAAAGAGGGAGATATGAAAAGGTTCAGAAATCCAAAACAGAAAGTATGGTCTCTCCCCAAGCCCATCCCACACATCTCCAAATCTTTTGTCAAACCGGGAGCCGAAAAACCTCCGACCTCCTCAATCCCGAAACCTGTATTCGATGTTGATGAAGAGTTAATCAAAAGATTCCAAAGTCTTTTCGAAGAGATCAATATGGTTGAGGTCGGTGAAGGCTCTAGCAAAGCAGATGTACAGTTTGTTGGCCCAAACGTGAAGCTTAGCAATTGGGAAGTTACTCCTCTCCCCACCAGGAAGGAGTTTTGGTAGTTTGCTTTATTTCCTTTCCTGTTATCTAGGATTATTCCAGGGTTGTAATCCAGATTTTTCTTAGTTTTGCTTATTGTAATGTTTGAATCCTTCTATCCTTTTATTTTCAATGAAATGCAACTTCCCATTTTCTATTATTCTTAGTAATGTTTTATTTTATTTTTTTGTACAGTTCTTTTTATGCCGATTGCAGTGACATGACATGCATGAAAAATTTTCAGCCGAGTCTTAAAAGCCAATCTAATTCTGAAATAACGATCCAAGAAGTAGAATATGATGAGGAAATAGAATATGATGAAGAAGCAGCATTTGGGCAAATCAGTAAAGAGCTAAAACAATTTGAAGAAAAACCGAAACCTAACTTGAGTGAGACTGAAGCAATTAATTTAGGGGACTAGGATGATGTTAGGAAAACCAAGATAAGTGTGCATTTAGAACCACAATTGAAGGAGGAAATAATCAAAACATTGTTCGAATACAAAGATGTCTTCGCCTGGTCGTATGACAAAATGCCGTGTTTGAGCACTGATCTGGTAGTCCATAAATTGCCAACTGATCCAACATTTCCCCCCGTCAAGCAAAAGTTGCGAAAGTTTAAGATGGATATGAGTGTAAAGATCAAAGAAGAAATCACAAAGAAGCTTACTGCAAAGGTCATTCGGGTAACTCGATATCCCACTTGGTTAGCTAATGTTGTGCCGGTGCCAAAGAAGGATGGTAAGACCAGGGTCTGTGTTGATTACCGTGATCTCAACAAAGCAAGCCCAAAGGATGATTTTCCATTGCCGAACATTCAGATTCTGATCGATAATTGTGCCAAGCATGAGATTGGTTCTTTTGTGGATTGTTACGCGGGATATCATCAGATCTTGATGGATGAGGAAGATGCAGAAAAGACAGCATTCATCGCGCTGTGGGGAACGTACTGTTATCGGGTAATGCCATTTGGTTTAAAGAATGTTGGGGCAACTTATATGAGGGCAATGACCATACATCTTTCATGACATGATACATAAAGAGATTGAGGTCTATGTAGATGATGTGATCATAAAATCAAAGAAGCAGTCTGATCATGTCAACGATCTGAGAAATATTTTCCAAAGGCTCCGCAGGTACAACCTCAAGCTCAACCCAGCATAATATGCATTTGGTGTCCCGTCTGGGAAACTGCTGGGATTTGTGGTCAGCCAACGCGGTATTGAACTGGATCCGTCAAAGATCAAAGCCATTCAAGAATTACCACCGCTAAGGAACAAAACAGAGGTGATGAGCCTACTGGGAAGGTTAAACTACATCAGCAGGTTTATTGCTCAGCTCATGACAACTTGTGAGCCCATCTTCAAAATGTTGAAGAAGAATGCTGCAGTCAAGTGGACTGATGAGTGTCAAGAAGCATTTGATAAGATCAAAAAGTACCTGTCAAATCCACCTGTGCTGGTCCCACCAGAACCGGGAAGACCTTTGATTCTTTATTTGACGGTCTTGGATAATTTTTTTGGTTATGTGTTAGGTCAACATGACATCACGGGAAAGAAGGAGCAGGCAATCTATTATCTTAGTAAGAAGTTCACTCCTTACGAGGTTAAGTACACTCGCTTGAGAGGACATGTTGCGCCTTGACTTGGGTGGCACAAAAGTTCAAGCATTACTGGTCCTCCCATACCACTTATCTCATTTCTCGCATGGATCCTCTGAAATATATCTTTCAGAAGCCTATGCCCATAGGAAGGCTTGCAAAATGGCAGATTTTATTTACAAAATTTAACATCATCTATGTGACTCGGACCGCGATGAAAGCCCAAGCATTGGCCGAAAATCCAATGGATAATGAATATGAGCCATTGAAGACTTACTTTCCTGATGAAGAGGTCATGTCTATTGAAGAGGTTGGCCACGACGAAAAGCCAGGTTGGAAACTTTTCTTTGACGGAGCTGCTAACATGAAAGGAGTCGGGATAGAGGCTGTACTTATCTCCGAAACAGGGCAACATTACCCTGTAACAACCCAGCTTCGATTCTATTGCACCAACAACATGGCAGAGTACGAGGCATGCATTCTGGGTTTGAGGTTAGCCATAGACATGGGAGTCCAGGAAATACTTGTTCTGGGAGATTCAGATTTGCTGGTCCACCAGATTCAAGGAGAATGGGAGACTCGAGATTTGAAGCTCGTACCTTACTGACAGTATTTGCATAATCTTTGTCAACGCTTTAGGTCAGTCGAATTTAGACATATTCCCAGGATTCATAATGAGATTTCTGATGCCTTGGCCACTCTAGCGTCAATGTTACATCATCCAGACAAGGCTTATGTCGACCCCATACATATCCAAGTTCATGACCAACATTCCTATTGTAATGTGGTAGAAGAAGAAATCGATGGCGAACCTTGGTTCCATGATATCAAAGAATACATCAGGTCAGGAGTATATCCAACACATGCTACAGGTGACCAGAAGAGAACCATTCGGCGTCTGACCAGTGGATTTTTCCTGAACAGAGGAATCTTGTACAAGAGGACTCTGGATTTAGGATTGCTGAGATGCGTAGATGCTAAAGAGGCTTCAACTATCATGGCCAAAGTACATTCTGGAGTTTGCGGTCCACATATGAATGGGTATGTATTGTCAAAGAAGATACTTCGAGCAGGTTATTATTGGCTCACCACGGAACGGGATTGTATCAGTTTTGTTCGCAAGTGTCGTCAGTGCCAGGTACACGGTGATCTGATTCATTCTCCTCCGTCTGAATTGCACACAATGTCTACACCCTGGCCCTTTGTTGCTTGGGGCATGGATGTTATTGGGCCTATTGAACCGGCAGCATCAAACGGGCATAGGTTTATTCTGGTGGCCATTGATTATTTTACCAAATGGGTCGAAGCGGTAACTTTCAAGTCTGCAACCAAGAAGGCCGTGGTGGACTTTGTTCATTCAAATATCATTTGTCGGTTCGGAATTCCTAAGGTGATCATCACAGACAATGCTGCTAATCTCAACAGTCATTTGATGAAAGAGGTATGCCAACAGTTCAAGATTATACATCGGAACTCCACTCCATATCGCCCCAAGGCAAATGGAGCTGTTGAGGCTGCCAACAAGAACATAAAGAAGATACTTCGTAAGATGGTTCAAGGTTCTCGGCAATGGCATGAAAAGTTGCCTTTTGCATTACTGGGATATCGCACTACTGTTCGCACCTCAGTGGGTGCAACCCCTTATATGCTCGTATACGGAACTGAGGCAGTTATACCTGCAGAAGTTGAGATTCCATCTCTTCGGATTGCCGCAGAAGCTGAAATTGATGATAATGAGTGGGTCAAGACCCGACTTGAGCAATTGAGTCTGATTAATGAGAAAAGATTGGCCGCAGTATGTCATGGACAATTGTATCAGAAAAGAATGGCCAGAGCATACAACAAGAAGGTGCGCCCTCGGAAATTTGAAGTCGGTCAGATGGTATTAAAACGTATCCTTCCTCATCAAGCGGAAGCCAAAGGCAAATTCGCCCCGAACTGGCACGGACCATTCGTTGTGACAAGAGTGTTGCGAAATGGCGCTTTGTACTTAACAGACATAGAAGGAAAATGTGTAGATATGGCTATCAATTCTGATGCCGTTAAGAAGTATTATGTATGATTTCTTGCTCATCTTCAATTGTATTTGGCATGTTCAAAGTTGAAATGAAGAAGACATTTTATTCAGCTATCCAAACACTTTCATCCCTCTTTTGGAATCAGTAACAGAAATAAGGAAGATGAAAGAAAGAAAAGAAAAAGAAGAAGAAGAAGAAGAAAAAGAAAAATAAAAAGAAACTAAAAAAAAAGAGAAAAAAAGAAAAAAAAAAAGAAAAAGAGAAGAAAGAAAAGAAAAAAAAAGAAAAAAAAAAGAGAAGAAAAGGGAACATTAACAAAAACTTTTTGCTTGAACTACGTTCGACCTGATTCCTTTCTAAAGATACGTAGGCAACCTTACGGATTGGTCTCATCAAAATAAAAAAAATTAAAATTTTCCCAAACCCCAAAGAAACTGGGGCAGAAGTTTTTGAATTGAAAAAAGAATCTGATTCCAAAAGTTGTAATCTTAACCCCTATTTCATTTTTTGAATTATTTTGAACCTTCATACCACCCTCTCTTTTTAACCTTGTCCAAAAGCCTACATTACGGTCCAAAGAAAGACCTTCGGATCAATCTTTGAGGATGTCGGGTCAAACAAAATGGAGATATGATTTACATCAGGGGCAACACCTTATTCCTGGGTGCATCAAAGAAAGTTAAAATGAGAGAGTCTTATTGGTGAAAACCCTCACAGGCACCGTAAGGTGGTGAGATGAGAGAAAATCTAAAATGAGAGAGTCTTATTGGTGAAAACCCTTGCGGGCACCATAAGGCGACGGTCAGATGAGAGAAAATTGAAAATGAGAGAGTCTTATTGGTGAAAATCCTTACGGGCACCATAAGGCGATGGTGAGTTAAAGATAAACTAGCAAACGGAATGGGATCAGTGAAAGATTGGTCTTTGAAGTTGGATTTATGCCATGGGTTGAATATGATTGGTCGGACGGATTAGGTTGATCAATCCGAAATGCATGTCATGATCATTGGAGCTGGCTGCTTCCCTCGAATAAGCCTTTCTGTTCTAAATTTTCCTCATATAATCGTTTGTGTTCACAATTTTCCTTTGTTTCCTTTTGTCACAAATTCATTACATTTTGTTTATTGAGGCTATCTTTGTGAGTTTCTTGCGAATTAGCCATGTTGAGTAAGCAGGAAAGGATTTCAAAGCTTACTACCAACTTCTAAATTGCGCAAAACGAAACTCGGCCGAGCATACCGCCAGGGACATAATCTAGAATGAGCGGTATGTAGTTAACCAAAGGTCAGGCAATAAGGCAATTTTTGGGGTTTTGGGAGAATACAAGAACGCAACAACGTTCAGAATAAAAGTGCAATGCAATAGATAAAGGTAAGAGATTCGGATTGTTCAGAGAAAATGCAATCCGATCCCAATTAAAGGTCAAACAACTTTGTGCTCGTCCAAAGCACCCAATCAGGGTGAAATATGGTAGTCAGCAGAAGCAGATCCCCAGCTGAGCCAAAACTTGAATATATTCCCCAACAGAAGTAGGCCCCAGCAATGATGCCCAAACTAACCACCACGTTTCAAACTAACAAGATTTTATTTTTCTGAAACAGAAGGCATCAAAGTTGTCAATCCACAAAAAGCCAGGGCTCGGGAAGCAAAATTGCTATTCGAGAATTCCCCAAACGGAGAGCATGGCTCAGGTAAATTCATTTTCAGTTTTCAGGACCCTCCTGGATAATGGGAATTAGTTTTAAAATTCAGGACCCTCCTGGATAATGGGAGTTTAGTTTAAATTTTTCAGGACCCTCCTGGATAATGAAATTTAGTTTTTAAAATTCTCAGGACCCTCCTGGATAATGGATTTAGTTTTTAAAATTCTCAGGACCCTCCTGGATAATGAGATTTAGTTTAAATTTTAGGACCCTCCTGGATAATGGGACTTTAGTTTTAAATTTTTCAGGACATTCCTGGATAATGGGACTTTTGTTTTAAATTTTTCAGGACCCTCGTGGATAATGGGAATTAGTTTAAATTTTTTAGGACCCTCCTGGATAATGGGATTTAGTTTCAAAAATTTTCAGGACCCTCCTGGATAATGAGACTTTAGTTTTAAATTTCTCAGGACCCTCTTGGATAATGAAATTTAGTTTAAATTTCAGGCCCCTCTGGATAATGGAACTTTAGTTTTAAATTTTTCAAGACCCTCCTGGATAATGGGACTTTAGTTTTAAATTTTTCAGGACCCTCCTGTATAATGGAAATTAGCTTAAAGTTTTTAGGACCCTCATGGATAATGGGATTTAGTTTCAAAATTTTCAGGACCCTCCTGGATAATGGGATTTAGTTTTTAAATTTTCAGGACCCTCTTGGATAATGGGACTTTAGTTTAAATTTCTCAGGACCCTCCTAGATAATGGGATTTAGTTTTTTAAATTTTCAGGACCCTCCTGGATAATGGGATTTAGTTTTAAATTTTTCAGGACCCTCCTGGATAATGGGATTTAGTTTAAATTTCTCAGGACCCTCCTGGATAATGGACTTTAGTTTTAAAATTTTCAGGACCCTCCTGGATAATAGGACTTTAGTTTTAAATTTCTCAGGACCCTCCTGAATAAATAGGATTTTGTTTTAATATTTCAGGACCCTTTTGGATAATGAGACTTTAGTTTAAATTTCTCAGGACCCTCCTGAATAATGGGATTTAGTTTTTTTAAATTCTTAGAAGTCTTTTAGGTAGCAAGATTCGAATCCCCGCAGATATACCCAGGTTCCAAACTGGGGCAGAAAAGTTTCTTTTGTTTGGTTCATTGTTGTGATATCAGGCACCCACCTGGATAACGAGGGAATACAATTCAAGCTTTGGAAATCAGGCACCCACCCGGAAATATGAGAGCGTCTATTTTAGAGTTCATTCCAAGTTTCAAAGTTCAAGTTAGAAGCACCAGGAGCCCCACCTGAAGAGCAGGGTCAAGTCAAGTTAGGAATAGCAAAAGCTCGCCCCGAGAAGACGAGTCAACAGCTCGAGAGGCACAAGAAGATTCGAGATCAAGTTACAAGAAATTTGTAGATAGGGATCTTGTAACTCGTAGTTGATAGACGTAGCTAGTGTAGCTTCTTATTTTCCATTTTGGTGTAATAAGGAGCGCAGTAAGCAGTAACAGCAGCAGCAACGAAAATCACAGCTTCCTGGTAGTCCCAGCTACCAAAACTTCCAGAACTACACTGACCTGATTCCTTTATAGCCAAGGATATGTAGGCAACCTTCGAAGCGAAGTTCGGTCAGACTATCTTCAAAAATGCTTCTCATGTAGTCAAGGATAGGCAAAAATCCCGCAGAATTGCTCATTTTATCTTTGCCCGAAAATCCTTCGGGTCTCCGAGCAAAGAGGGGAAGCTGTGAGCACGTGATTTTTGCCTTATAAGTCAAATAAAAATAGTTTCTTAATTAATTGTTAGCCATTTTAGGAATTATATTAGATTTTTCTAATTAGTCAAATTTAATTATCAATTAATTAATTCATGAAAATACCCAAAAATATTATGCAATGCATTTAGGATTTACTGTTATATTTTTAGGATTGAATTGGTAATTATTTGTTTTACAAAATTGAAAAATCATAAAAAAATAGTTCATTTTACACTTTCTTTAATTTTAATCTTTAATTCTTAGATTCTTAGATTCTAGCATTGTTTTAATTTTTATAAATAGTTAATTTAGTTTAATTTTACTGTTAAGTGAATTAGGATTTTAATTACTAAGTAGTCTAGTTAAAAAAAAGTCAAAAAGGAATTAAGAATAAGTAATTAAGAAAAAAAAGAAAAAAGAAGAAGACAAACGGATTGGGCCATTGTCTAAATTTAAAACAAAGCCCAATCCGAAAATAAATCGGGCAGCCCAAGCACATTTACCCTCCTCGTTTACCAAACGACTCTGTTTCGTCCCAAGGCTCATCTGGGCCGTTGATCTCAACAAGATCAACGGCTCGGAACTCATCTACCCTCCACTATAAAAGTGTCTAAACCTAACCCTACTCCCCATTCCCTTCGTCCAAACGACCCCTGCCCAGCCAAACCCTAGCCGCCCAGGTCTTTAAGCCGCCATGGCTGTTCCCTCTTCAAACCTATACAAAATCAACCCAAAATCCCATCCAACAACTACCATTACGCCCTCACCCCATAACTATACCCCATCACCACCTAAAGTTCTCAAAACAATTCTTGGATTTTGAAACAAAATCAGAAAAATTGCAAAGTTCAGAATTAGAGTTTGTTGAAGCCGGTTTGAGTTGAAATAGATTTTAGCCATGTGTTCTTAACAAGAACACATGGTTAAAGTAAATTTTAACTTAAAATAAGTTTAAGAAGATTTTGTTCGAGGTAGTTGCGTTTTCCTTTTCTTTCTTTTTACTATTTTTTTTTATTCCGTTTGAGTACTCTCCTCTTCTACCCCCTTTCTATAATTTTTGGGTCCGATTTTGTGTTAAAGTTCAAAATCTTTGGTTATATTTCTTTGGTTATATTTTCAAGTTGTTTTGTTGTTCATTGTTTGAGAGTGAGTTGAAGCTTTCTAAATTTGAGCCCAAGAGACTGGGTCCGAAATTAAACTAGGGCTGTTTGTTTTGGGCCGGGTCAGTTTTGACCCGTTAAAGATTAAAAGTCAGGAAAGTCAGTAGAAGCTTCTAGTAGTTAGCAATAAAACAAAATGGAACTTGGGGGGGTAAAATGGATTTTGAGGACATCAATAACAGATTTCTGTTAGGGAGTTACAATTACATGGAAACAGGAAAAAGAATCTGTTAAGGGGAGTGAGGATCGTGTGAGTATTTTTGGGGAACAGGAAATAACAGAAAAAAGAATAAAATCTAAAAATAAAATCTGGGGGAGGGGGGGAGGTCTGTTTTTTTTTTTTCCTGGGATATAAAAGAGGGAAGAGAGTCATTCATAGAAGAGAGAGAACGGAGAGAAAAACCAGAAAAACACTTTCCAAAATTCTCTGTCTCTGAAAATTTGAGTATGAAATACAAAATCGTTGACCGATTGCACGAAAGCTACTATTTTCAGTGTTGCTGCTATCTATTGGACTGCCTGTTGTCCGTTAGAATCTGTTTATTGACTGCCTAGGTACGTTCGAGTACTTTCGCGATTTGAATCGAGTTCTTAAAAATTAAGTTTCCTGTTCATGTCGTTTAAATCACTTGTTCACGGTTAATGACTATTCTTGCCTCGTTTACTGGTAGTGGCTATGAAGTTTTATTTCAAAATGTCGTTGCTGTTTTGTTCTGGTTGTTCATTCTGTCATGACTGTTAATCAGCTCCTTATATTACCAAATAGCTATTGTCTTATATGTTTACGTTGCGTGGTTTTGCTTAGACTGTTCATTTGCAATTGATAGTCATTTGGAAATCTTTTGTGCTGAAGAATGTCTACTGTTGATTTTCGTCTCTTTCTCGAACACTAATATGATAATGGTATTAGTAATGCTGATAGTGCAACAAGGCTGCTGCTGATAGCTAGTGTTTTTGGCAACAGTATTGATAGTATAAATTTAGATTACAGTCAGTTATATTAGGTTAGCTAATCTAGTAACAGTACAATTAATGCAAATCCGGATTGTGGTCATGTTCCTTAACCTAATGGCTATGTTAGTAAGTTGGCTTATTTAAGTCTATTAGTCTAACAACAGTGATCCTACTGTAAGTTTGGGCTTGTAATCTGTTTTGTCGAGTTAACTACGCTGAAAAGTAGTATTGATCGTGTAAAAGTCAAATTATATCTGTATTTGTGGATTTAATATCTAGGCTTGTAAGTAAGCTATGTCGACTGGTTTATAATTGGCGTAGAAATGGGTCATTAACGCAAACTTTGGAGTATAGTTATCTTTGTAAAATCACTGGCTATGTTTGTAATTATAATGATCAACCTGTTTAATAAGCTGGCTATGCTGAAAAAGGGTGCTGTTAATGCAAAAATCCAAATTATAGTTGTATTTGTGAATTTCGCGGCTATGTTCGTAACTAAGTTATGTTGATCGATTTATGATTAAGATGGCTATTGTGGAAATAGTGTCAGCAATGTAAAGGTTCAGAATGTAAATGTCTTTACAAATTTCATGGATATACGTGTAATCGAGCTAGTTTCAGCCGTAATTTGTGCCCTTACAGAGCTACAGAAGCTGCCCATGAACGTAGATCTTAAAAGCTCCAATTGTGTTTGTTTTCATACATCTGGTGGTTATAGTTGTAAACGCACTTATGCCAAATGATTTATATTGGGCTTAACCCACTATTCGCTTGAAATTAATTGGGCCGACTGCTAACAGGATCTCTCAATAATGCATAGCTTTAAAAGTTCTGTTAATTTAATAGAGGTGTGTCATATAATTAACTACGATCACCAATGGCCCTCTTAAATAATTAAATGCAAGACTAGAATGAATAGGTCATAGAGTTTCAAACTTTAGTAACTCGCTTCTAAACACGATTGATTACGTTGTGACTATGGGTACGGTTCCCGTGGCATAGTGGCAATATCAATTTCGGGGGTGCCTTTTGGGTGACCCGATCTTAACAATTTCGAATAATAATCGCTTTCAAACTAGTTTGAGGTGTGCCATATTAAATGAAATTTACCAATATATGGCCCTCGTTAATTAAACACTTAGAAAATCGAGGTGCGCCATTTAGCGAATTTTATGGCCCTCGAAGGTTAAAAATGCGTAGTTTGCTTTAGGCGCGTCATTCTGCTAATTTAATTTCCTAAACTCGGTTGCGCATTTATGTGACCCAAATTCGAATCTCAATGTTAAATTAAAATATGTTACGGGTTACGGGTGCATTTATGTGGCGTGGTTCGTGACGTATTTTAATTAATGTTGCAATTCTCTAATGATTCTAAAAGCGTTTAAAAATAAGGTAAAATGCACTATAGGCCAATAACAGGTATAAAAATCAATAATCAGCTGATTACGCCAATGAAGCGACCGTGCTAGAACCACGGAACCCGAGGGTGCCTAACACCTTCCCTCGGGTTAACAGAATTCCTTACCTAGAATTTCTGGTTCGCAGACTTCGTTAAGAAAGTCAAATCTTTTCCTCGATTTGGGATAAAACCGGTGACTTGGAACACCAATCTAAAATTTCCAAGTGGCGACTCTGAAAATAAACTAAATAATCCCATTTCGATTAAAGTCACTTTAATTGGAAAAATTCTTTGTATACTCCTCCTGGGGATGTACGAAAAGAGGTGTGACAGTTCCAGCATAATATACTGGAGATTGGAGCACCTGAGTATGAACTTCCAGCATATTATATTGGAACTCCAACACATTATGAAATTATTGTAAAAAATTTAAACTTCAATATATTGCGCTGGAATTTTCAGATTTTGAACAGTGTTTTTGTTCAGATTTATCTTTACATAAAAAATGGATAAATTTCGATTACATTTGAAACTATGGCTATTTTTCAATTACCACTTGTAAATCCGATTATTTTTTAATTTCACCTTTTAAAAGTGTTTTACTAGCCCAACAATCTTAAACTCATGGCCCAAATAAATAAATATTAGTAGTAAATTTTATGGCCCAAAATTTATAGGAGTTAATTATCCCAAATCAATACATAAATTGTGGCCCAAAGTATTCACACATAAAGGAACAGCAAAAACATGAATTCTATTCTGCAATGTACTTTGCTACATAAAATGACAAGGTAATGGTCATTGAGTATCAACTGGTAAAAGATAATGAATTTTGCCAACATGATTAAAAACTTTTGATCATTAACAGTAAATTAAATCTTGCTTTGGCCATTTGTGAAGCTCTTGTTTGAATTGACATTTGTCTTTTCTGAGAATTGCAATTCCAAGTCAATCTTGGTCAACTGGTTCTTCTCTTTAAATACCTTCTCCTCCTTAACATGTACTGCTGTGGTACGCTCTATCTCTTTTTTCTTCCCCCAGAAAAAACCATAGAGTCCGATAACAGTCAAGATTGACCCCACAACTCTGGTCAAAGTGCACATGATGTGGAAAAAAAATAAGAAGACTAATCCATTATAAGATTTCATTAATCTAACGTACCATTAGAGAAATAACAAACAAAAAAGAATTTCAATTTTGACTTACGTTCCAACGTATAACTTCTCGCCAAGTAGTGTCCAACTGAGAAAGGCAGAAATGACTAATAGCAAGGGGAGGAATACAGAGACATACAAAGGTCCTTTTCTTTTTATACACCATGTCATCAAATAGAATGCTAGGGCCGAGCTTATAATTCCCTACGATAAACAGAAAATAAAAGATATATTAAGTGACTCATTAATTATATATCCACGCTAGACTTTCAACTTTATGAAATCTTTTCTTTTTTCAATTCTTCAAAAACAAGAATATGAAAAGTAAAAATAAACACGATATGTACTTACGTTATATAGAACTGAAATAGCTCTAATGGGGTTCAAAGACCAGGCAGTTTTGTCATGATTAACACAAACTGCAACAATTACACACTCCAAGCTTGCCATGAAACACATCAAAGTTGTGCTTGAGTATGGAGCTGCATACCTCTCATTCACTCTCGGCTTAATTACATCAACAAATAATATAATTAAGAAGAAAACACAAGTATAAGAAAATTAATTTAAACTAGATTAGGACTAATTAAAAAAACGTAACTTTATTAGGAGAAAGATTGAAATGCCAAAAATATTACGTACTTGTATGATTAACCATAAAGAGTAAACGATAGTGCTGATTATGACTAGAAAAGGTCCCAAGAAGAAGTTGCCATGGCTGTTAGCTTCAATGTTTTTGCTTGTTTGTTCTGAATATTTCCAGTGAATTCTCAATTGGCCAATCACCACTTTCCCATGATATAATGATAGCAACATAGCTCCACAAATGCACAGTATTGTTCCCGACACTTTGGCTTGCCCTGCTTTAGTTCTCAGTCCTACTTTTTCAAGCCTGATGATAAAATAAAGCCTTCTATATTAGACATTTCTCTTTAAAATATTTCATATTTCCTCAAAGGAGTACAATTAAGAAATGGAGTTAAGTATTACAGATATACTGTGAAAATGTAATTTGACATGTTATGGCGTATTATTTATACTTATTTTAAGTGATCTGACGGTGTAGATTTACCCGGAAAGGACGGCAAGAAGGAATGTAATTGCTGGGACTAAGTTAGCTAGGGCCGTTGTAATAGTTGCCGTGGAATTCTTTAATCCGATGAGATACGTCATTTGCATTGCAGTTACCCTGCAAGTATATAATGCAAACGAAAAATTATACTACCACTTATTGAAATATTTCCTTTATTTAATTTGATTCAAAGATTTAACCATGTAAAACAAGGAATAATAGGGCGGAAAGTGATTTCTTACCCGAAAATAGAACACAAGAAAATTAGGAAAACTGTAGACGGTGTCAATTTAGGTCTTGTTTTCCTGTGGTTGGACACAAAATCTTTAGTCTAGCAATGAATATTATTTTGGGGAAAAAGAAAGTAATATTATTGGGCACAGGTTTGATAATATAATCCAGTATAGACATTCTTTTTATTGGTAAAATATGAAAAATTAAAACTGGTAGGGAGGTGACTCGACGCCACCATAAAACAGACTTTAATTTAAAAAATATTAGAAAAAGGAGCATTACTCGAAATGCTTCTTAAATATACTGCACTAATTTGATATGTCATTGGGAACCATAGTATGAAAAGAGAAGCTCCCTTTAATAAAAGTTTCTGGTCACCAAATCCCTTTGCTTTGATACATATACTACTGTATATGAATAGAATAGTCTAATCATTTGCGAGATTCAAATCTTAAATATTATTTAAGTTATAAGATTTCTAGGAGATCATTACTAAATATAAAATATATTGTCGAAATATTTGTATGACTATTTCTTTCAGCTTTGATTTTATGAACGTCAAAGCTATATATATATATATATATATATATATATATATATATATATATATATATATATATTCGATGTCGAATTAAAAATACAAGTCTATCATTGTACTTCTTTTACATGTGGCTTTGTATATTGCGCGGCTGTACGCATGTGCTGAAGTCTGAGACTGTCTGACTATTGTCTCAACTTACATGGCTAGAATGAAATAGGTATATATTGTCAACCTTGTGTTAATATACTCATCTTATGAAGCGATACGAAAAGGTAAAACTATATTCTGAGTTATTTAGTACGTAACAAATTGACAGACGATAAATAATGTGAAATTACTTTTCTACTTGATCTGACTATCGTTAAGAAATATTTTATCAGCCGATTGGAAAGAAGAAAGAGAAGGGAGAAAACTTGTATCATAAGAAATAAAAGAGGAACAAAATAGCAGAAAGCAAGATTATTAGAAACATATTTTTACATTAGGGTTTGAGTAAGATTACCTCTCGAAGAAGTAAGCAAAGGGTGCAATGGAAATGGTGGCAAAAATCTGGCGATAAGACAAGTGCACAAAAGGGTCCATGCCCTCATCCATAACAAGCTTTGATATGATAGCCGAGCCAGCACCACCTAATTGCACCAGCACCATCAGAAAGAAAGGCAATGAATCTTTGCCCATTTTTTTCCAAACAATTCCTCAAACAAGAAAAGGAGATTCAATTTATAGGAAGCTATAGTTACATTACTAGTACATATGTTCTATACTTAGCTTTAAATAGGGAAGAATGGGGTTAGGGAGTGAAAGCTGACTGTGTATATAGAGATGACCAGCTATCAGAATGAGTTCTTACAGATACAAATAATAATGGGCCTTCCCTACAAAATATTGCTGAGGGCTTTTTTCACTTTTAGCCCTGCCAGAAATTATTTATATTCCATAGTCGAAAAAGTGTATAAAATTTATATAATTTTTGAATATGATATACATAACGTATATTTAAACAAAGGATATACATTTTTTTAGTTATTATTTTGAGAGCCGATATACAGTATCATTTTTTCAATTGTTGATGCAATCGAATGGGCCTTAAAACAGAAGTCACATGGGCCTTAACATGGAAATAACCCAAACTATGAAAGTTGCCCAGCAAGTAGGCAGCAAATTGCATTGGAGGGACATCTTTAAGACCACTATTTATATTTTGACCATATTAAAAAGATATTGCTTAACAACTAAAATTGAAAATTAATAGAATATGTGATGTAGAAAATTCATTACTTATTTGTGGCTAGAATTGTGTGGTAATATTTTATTGAGCTTATATCGTCTATTTTTTTATTGATTTCGATTAGTTTGGTTGGAGAAATTGTTATATTTGTATTATTTTTCAAAAGTACTTTAAAAATTTACTTTTAAGAAAAAGTTATTTATTTCTACTTATACTCAAAAGTATTTTTTTCTTTTTAACCTTAATTTTCAAAAATAATATTTTTGGTCAAAAACAAGCTTGGCCAACAGGTATCTCCAGATCCTCAAGTTCTGGGAACTGACGAATCCAAAGAAAATGAGAATTGCAGAGAAGGAGGGCGCCAGCCCGGAGTTAATTCTTTCTATGGATAACCTTTTTTTTTAAGATCTAATCTAGACATTAGCCATTTAAATAGATGGATTTATGTTTCGGAGGTAGATCAAAAACCTCAGCGAGCATGTATCCCAAAGTGACGTATATTTTTTGGTAATGAATATACTTGAGAGAAAATGTTTGAAATTCGGCCTTCCCTTATACGCTCTAAAAAGGGGTCATGGACTCCTTTTTTGTTTAGGATTTACCTTTTCTTAATAAGCTTAGATGGAAAAGTAATAAAGAGATCCTGAAAGAAAATTAACAGAAACTGTTATAATTAAGTAAAAAATGTACACCATATCATAGGATAGATAAAATCAAGAAACGTAAACAAAAGCGAAACGCAGAACGGAAGCTGAGTCACGGATTGGATTCAAAGTCAGAGTTTCTTATCATAAAACATTCCCAGAATTGTTGCCCTCGGAGAAGGGTTAGACATAGCTAGGAGGAGGGTCCCATTTCTTAGCTCTACTGCTACCTGCTTTTGCTTGATATGGTAGCACAAATTTAATTGTCATTGATTGCTGCTTCCCAAATAAATTATCCAATAATATGATCATTGGCATATATTATTACTATGGCATGGTTTTACTTATTTCTTTGGTTGATGAGTTTTACAGAGATGTGTATTCGTACTAACTTTCTCAAATTATATTGTTGGATAATATGTTATACAACAATTATTAGTTCTAATTATTGCATGGTGGAACAGATTGAATTTAATTGAGTGGCTGCAGTTTACGTGCGCTCTTTTAGTTTTAGTAAGAATTAAATGATGATAAGAACAAACAAGCTAAGCTGCTTTTTTATTTCAAAGTGGAGTTCACACGAGAGAACAATCCCTCACCGGATCACCAACTAAAGTACATGTACCATGTCTTTTTTCTTTACATGTACAATGTCTGTTTTCTTTCTTTCTAACTTAAAATTTATATATTTATAATTAAAGTGATCAAAGTCGGCATAATAATAATGACATTTGTCGATATGCTATTGTATATTTATTAAGATCATCATAGATTTACTAACATTATCGTAGATTAATTTCATAAGGAAAATTTCACTTTGAGAAAGTCTAGTCTCTAAACGCTCTGATTCAGTTATTGGGGAAGGACTCAGGAAGCAATAAAGGTTTCTTGCACACTTTGCCTTGAGAAATGATTTCATGTGATCTATCACAATTTGAACTGAATAAAATGATTTTGTGAAGATCTCATTTATTTTAATTTACTGATATCTTGTAATATTAATTTCTGCGTTCGTCTTTTGGTGATTAATATACAAGGTAGAGGTGCCTAATCCCCACTAGAGGCAGATCCACCCTTCTAGTAATGGTTCATCTCAATTCAGTACCTTCGACGTGAATCGTATATAAATATATGTGATAAAATTTAATAAAAGTATTAATTAATAGTAAATATAAACTCTTAAATTTAAAAATATGATGTGTTCAGTATTAAAATCTCAAAAGTTGAACTCATAAAATTTAAATTTTAAATTCACTTGTGTCCTCACTTTGGAAGGCTTTTAATTATTAAAAGAAATTAGTGATTTCTTTAGGTTTTCCCGTCCCATATATCCAAGAGAGTTCGAGGCACGCTTTACGCATTGGACTATCCATCCTCGTGCACCTCAACACTTTCTCTTTAAATTTGCTATAATTCAAATATGTTAGTTCTACAATTTTCCAGAACCCATTTGCAGGACTGTACTAAGTTTGTTATTATTGTTTTACTATTAAATATTTGGTAAACTATAATATTGTTATGCGCATATATATTGTTTAAATTAATCTTACTATACATTATTGTTTTTTATATTATATTATCTGTTATACTTTAATCTGTATTAAACTTTTTTTAACTTTTAAATTTTAAGTAAAAAATTAATAAGCTTATAGTTCGCACTTACCCAGTTATAAAGCGTCATAGCTTGTGGCTCTGTCTTTCAAAATAGTGTATTATAAATGTATCTTTAGATTGTTACGTATTTACAATTGTTCTTTTTGCAAATTCTTTATAATCGATAGTCTTGTCCTCTTAATACTTCTTATTCCCGAAGAGGAAACTGTCAACTTTAGTTCGTTTTGAACGTGGATCTCGCATCAATGTGCTAGCCTCTCGTGACATTGTCTAGCTTCCATGAATGATTGAAAAGAAACGTGTATAATAACCCACGTTTCTAAGTTTCTAAACCCCCCCCCCCCCC
>MCJB01043100.1:89313-149136 GCA_002018475.1 Nicotiana obtusifolia
AAAAAATGCGTGAGCTTTCTTCATCTATAACGTGGCGTAAATTTATCATTATCATCACCATTTTCATATCCGTATACGGTAGAAATCGAGTGCATGGCAGACCGGGGATAAAACATAATGGATTGAAATCGATCCTAGACCTCATCGAACCTAAGCACGAGGTTGGAACCTGCGTCGTCAAGATTATCGAGTTCGTAATTCCGGAACTGACCCCGACTCCAAATTAGCTCGAAAAAATATTATCAAACCAAAATAACGGAAGGCCGAAATATCCGTAATCGGCCGGATATCACGGCAGGAATCTCGGCACGTATCAATGAAATCGATTAATTAGCAAATCATGAGATTTTTTACCTTATATAGAATTGTACCTAAAGTATGACTCCTCTACTATATAAAAAGGGTCTGATTATTTGCAAAGGATATGGTAACTCGGATCCCAAAGCAATAAAACTGTTGTTTCTAGCCATTATTATCCCATTTCTCTGCTCTGGCACCGATTGCAGCATCTTTGACTCGAGGGTGACCAACCTTCAAGGCTAAGATTGTTCAACCTGCGTGATTCGCATTTACTTTTTTATCATTTATTTCAATGTGAATCTGATTTCTCATTTTTGTATCAATTAGATCACATATCCTTAAAATCGCGTATAACTTCAATTGTTATCCGATTTTGGGGGTAAACAGTTTAGCGCCCAGGGCTAAGGATAATAGTGGTTATTTGATACAAAATATCCATAACGCATACGGCTTTACACTTAGTCTTTGAAGTGTCTTTGATTCTAGGCTGAAATACAAGAATGTCAAACTCTCAATCAGCACCTCTGCATGTTAAGAACGAGTCCGGTCACCAAGGTGAAAATAACAACATAGCGCCCGGTAACGAGATACCGCATGCTATTCGCGCTGGAATTCTGATCGCATATCCGATTGACGCTAATTCGCATGTGGCTATCGATGAAAACTTGCGTACCGACCCCGAAAATAGCATTCGTGGAGGAGCCCGATCGGCAACTCGAATCACACAGATGGGACCCAGCTTACGAGTGATCTTCGAAATGTTGCAGGCTCAACAGGCGGCGATAGCTCAGTTATAAAACCAAACCGAGCACCAAGCAGGGTTGAGTCCGATCCTCCTCGAGGAATCACCCGCAGGGATGAACCAGTTGTAGAAAGGTCAAACGAATATGAATCGGGGGATAAATATGAGATTATAAAGTTGCTGGAGGAGCTGACAAAACGAATAGAATCAGGAGAGAAGAAGATCGAGGCTAACGATAAAAAGGTGGAAACCTCCAACTCCAGGGTAGACCAAATTCCAGGAGCACCTCCAATATTGAAGGCCTGGATTCCAGGAAGTTCGTGCAAAAACCTTTTCCATCAAGCGCGGCTCCAAAGCCGATCCCTAAGAAATTCCATATGCTCGAAATACCTAAGTATAATGGAACAACTGACCTAAACGAGCATGTCACTTCATACACATGAGCCATCAAAGGAAACGAGTTGGAGGATGTCGAGATCGAATCCGTCTTACTGAAGAAATTCGGAAAAACCTTGTCAAAGGGAGCCATGATATGGTATCACAACTTACTCCCTAATTATATTGACTCATTTGCTATGCTTGCAGACGCTTTTGTAAAAGCACTGGCTGGGGCTATTAAGGTCGAAACCAGAAAATCGGACCTCTTCAAAGTGAGCAAAAGGATAATGAAATTCTCAGAGAATTCGTATCTCGATTTCAAATGGAACGGATAGACCTGCCACCGGTCGCTGATGATTGGGCTGTTCAAGCTTTTACTCAGGGTCTTAATACTCGAAGCTCAACGGCTTCACAACAGTTGAAGCAGAACTTTATAGAATATCCAGTTGTTGCATGGGCCGACGTGCATAACCAGTATCAGTCAAAAATCAGAGTCGAAGATGACTAACTCGGGGCACCTTCGGGGTTTGTTTATCTGGTCGGAACCCTGGACAGAGGCAAGAGATACATTGATCGTGAAACGAGACCAAACAGGGACCGGTATCAGCCATACAATGGAGATCGAAGAAGTAGTGGGTCTGGGCGAAACTACATGAGAAACGAAAGGAGAAATGACCGAGGTCAGAGCAACTGTGGACTCATGACCAAAAACGGCTTCGACAGGTCGATCAGGCCTAAAAAAGCACCGAGGCTATCGGAATACAACTTTAATGTTGATGCTGCTGCAATTGTATCAGCTATTGGGCGCATCAAAGATACCAAATGGCCTCGACCTCCACAATCCGATCCAACCTAAAAGGATCCCAACCAGATGTGCCAATATCATGGCACTCACGGTCACAGAACGGAAGATTGTCAACAACCGAGAGAGGAAGTAGCCCGACTATTCAATAACGGGCCTCTTTGAAATTCTTGAGCAACCGAGCCAAGAATCTTTTCAGAAACAGAGATTCTAACAAACAGACAGAAAAAGAAGAACATCAACACGTCATTAACATGATCATCGGTAGGGTCGATACCCCTCAGGGGCCGATGTTGAAACGCACCAAAATATCCATCACTATGGAGAAACGAACTCGAGACTACATACCGGAAGGAACTTTATCTTTCAATGACGAGGACGCGGAAGGAATTATATAGCCCCACAATAATGCACTGGTAATAATTGTACTTGTACATAAAATTTGAGTAAAACGCGTGTTAATTGATCCAGGCAGCTCGGCCACCATCATTCGATCGAGGGACGTGGAGCAGCTCGGTCTACAAGACCAAATCGTGCCTGCAGTCTGATTTCTGAACGGTTTCAACATGGCATGTGAAACCATTAAGGGTGAGATAATATTATCGGTAAACATCGCCGCGACCATACAGAAAGCTAAGTTTTATGTAATTGAAGGAGACATGAGATACAATGTTTTGTTCGAAAAGCCATGGATCCACAACATGAGGGTGGTGCCTTCGACGCTGCACCAAGCACTGAAATTTCCAACACCTGACGGGGTCAGAACAGTATACGGAGAGCAGCGGGCTGCGAAGGAAATGTTCGCGGTCGAGGAGGTAATACCGGCATCTACAGTTTTGACATTGAAATGGGCCAAACCAGGTGGTAAAAAGCGGGGCCAAATAGCAATCACTAATACCATCTTCGGCAGATTTGGGCAAACAAGAGGAAGCCGAGGATGATGATGATGGGGTTCCCAGATCTTTTATAGCCCCCGATGATTCTAACGCTACTAAATCGACGGTTGAAGGAGCTGGAACAAGTCATATTGCGAGAAAGCTTGCCTGATCGAAAGGTATACCTGGGCACGAGGCTAAGTTCCGAACTCAGGGAAAAAATCATTTGATTTCTTATAACTAACGAAGAGTGTTTCACTTGGTCCCACCTCGATATGAGAGGAATCCCGCCAGAGATAATCACTCACAAGCTAAGCCTGAACCCGAAATCTCACCCGGTTAAACAGAAGAGGAGACTCCAGTCCGAGATCAAGAATGCTTTCATCAAGGATGAGGTATCTAAACTTCTTAAAATAGGGTGAGGTTAAACACCCGAATTGGGTAGCAAATGTAGTGGTAGTCCCTAAAAAAGGGAATAAACTAAGAATATGTGTAGACTACAAAGATTTGAATAAGGCATTGCCCCAAAGACTCTTTTCCTTTGCCTTACATCGATCGTATGATCAATGCCACGGCCGACCACGAGCTCCGCAGTTTTCTCGATGCCTATTTCGAGTACAACCAAATATAGATGGACCCGGATGATCAGGAAAAAACTTCTTTCATCACTAAATACGACACATGCTGTTATGACATAATGTCGTTTGCATTAAAAAATGCCGGTGCCACTTACCAACGCCTAATAAATTGGATGTTCAAGGAACAGGTAGGAAAATCAATGGAAGTTTACATTGAAGACATGTTAGTTAAGTCCCTACGAGCAGAGGACCATTTAAAAAATTTATAGGAAACCTTCAGCATACTAAAGCAGTACAATATGAAGCTGAACCCAGAAAAATATACATTTGGAGTTAGGTTGAGTAAATTCCTCGGATTCCAAGTATCCAATCGGGGAATTGAAATCAATCACGATAAAACCAAAGCCATTAAAGATATCATGTTCGTGGACAATGTAAAGGCGTGCAAAGGCTATAACCGGGCTAATAGCCACCCTAGGGCGATTTATTTCAAGGTCGTCCGATAAGCGCCACCGATTCTTCGCACTATTGAAGAAGAAGAACAACTTCTCGTGGACCCCGGAATGCCAGTGAGCTTTGGAGGAACTCAAGAGGTATTTATCAAGCACGCCCCCACTTCACATACCGAAGACAGATGAATATATGTACTTGTACTTGGCTGTCTCGGAGATACCGGTAAGTGGAGTCTTAATTCGGGGAGAACAAGGTATGCAATTTCCAATTTACTATGTTAGTAGGACCTTAGGTGAGGCCGAAACTTGGTACCCTCACCTGGAAAAACTGGCGCTCGCTTTGCTAAGCGCCTCTAGGAAGCTAAAATCGTACTTCCAATGCCACCTCATATGTGTCGTAACTACTTAATCATTGAGGAACGTTATGCATAAGCCCGAACTCTCGGGTCGATAGGCCAAATGGGCTATAGAAATAAGTGGGTACGATATTCAGTATCGACCTCGGACCGCCATTAAGTCTCAAATTTTGGCAGACTTTGTGGTTGACTTTACACTGGCCCTAATACCCGAGGTCGAAAGAGAGTTATTGGTTAACTCAGGAACTTCCTGGGGAATCTGGACCCTCTTCACGGACGGCGCCTCAGACACAAAAGGTCAGGACTTGGCATCATACTAAAGCCACCAGCAGGTAATATAATTAGACAATCTATTAGGACTGTGAAATTGACTAACAACGAGGTCGAATATGGGGCCATGATTGCAGGCCTTGAACTAACCAAGAGCTTGGGGAAGAGGCGATCGAAGCCAAGTGCGACTCCCTCCTTGTGGTAAACCAAGTCAATGAACATTCGAGATCATAGAAGAATGAATGCAACGATACTTGGAGTAATTACAAGTGACATTACATGGTTTCAAAGAATGAACTCTACAACACGTACCTCGGGATCAAAACAGCTGGTCGATGCCCTCGCTAACTTGGGGTCATCGGTCGAAGACAACGAGTTCAACTCGGGAGAAGTCGTACAACTTATTAGATCGTTGGTGGAAGAAGGCCACGCTGAGATCAACTCGACGAGCCTAACTTGGGACTGAGGAGGAATAAGTATGTGGAATATCTAAAATCCGGTAAACTGCCATCGGATCCAAAGGAGTCGAGGACCCTGCGTACAAAGGTGGCCCGATTTAGCCTGTACGAAGACAAAACCTTATTCAGAAGAACGTTTGATGACCCACTTGCAATATGACTAGGGCCGGGTGATATTGAGTATGTATTGAGGGAAATCCACGAATGTACCTGTGGAAATCATTCAGGACCCAAATCACTGGTTCAAAAAATAATCAAAGTCGATTATTACTGGGTCGATATGGAAAAAGACGCAAAGGAATTCGTTCGAAAATGTGATGAATGCCAAAAGCACGCATCCATCAACCCCGGTAGCTGTTGCATTCGATTTTGTCACCATGGCCATTCATGAAGTGGGGAATGGACATCGTTAGCCCCCTTCCGTGGGCACCCGGTAAGGCTCAATTTATATTGTTTATCACTGGCTATTTTTCTAAGTGGGTGGAAGCCTAAGCATATGAGAAAGTCAGAGAGAATGAGGTCATCGATTTCATTTGGGACCACATCATATGCCGATTCGAAATGCCGGCCGAGATCGTATGCGATAACGGAAAATAATTCATCGGAAGAAAAGTAACCAAATTCCTGAAGACCACAAGATCAAAAGAATCCTATCGACACCCTATCACCCTAGTGGAAATAGACAGGCTAAATCTACCAACAAATCATACTCTAAAACCTTAAAAGAGATTAACCGACGCCAAAGGAAGATGGAAAGAAATATTACCTGAAGTCCTGTGGGCATACCATACAACCTCGAAGTCTAGTACCGGGGCTATCCCGTTTTCTTTTGTTTATGGTGCCAAAGCTTTGATATTGGTCGAGGTCGGGGAACTAAGTACCAGATTCTGATATGCAACAAAGGAATCGAACGACGAAGCTATGAGTATGAACCTGGAGCTATTAGATGAAAGGCCTGAAGCCGCCCTTGTTCGGTTGGCAGCCCAAAAACAGCGAATCGAAAGATATTATAATCGAATGGCCAATCTTCGACACTTCAATACCGGGGACTTGGTACGAAGAAAGGTCACGCTGAGCATCTGAAACCCGAACGAAGGAAAATTGGGGCCGAACTGGGAAGGACCGTACCAAATTATCGAGATCATCGGAAAAGGATCCTACAAGCTCAGAACAATGAATGGTGAGCAACTGCTGAACAACTGAAATATAACTCACTTAAAACGTAATTACTGCTAACACAGAGAAGGATATTACGATTGACTGCAAATTAATCTAAGTACATAATAAAAAGGCATTCGAAGTTACCCAATTCAACGCCTGTTGAGCTTCGTTGAAAAGACATGGGGCCTCCACCTCGTCCATTTCGGCCTGAACCTTTTCGGTCACCAGGCATCGAAGATAGCTGGCAACCTCCATGAGGGTGGAGAGAACCCGGGCATCCTCCAGTATGGATATGATGATTGACCGCTTCCGGTTAGGATCTGCACTCGGGGCTGGGAACCGGTCTACTAATCTCGGACTCGAAAAAGATCCGCCGGCTCCCGAAGACGGCACCCTTCTTGGGTACCGGTAAGTCTCCTAACCCGGTGACATCCTCCGAGGCGATAGAATCTAAGCCATCGAAAAAGTTGTTGAAGGAATCTGCTGCCCCTTAAGGCCCCTCATTTGGGTGTCCTTTCAGCATCTGGGCCTCCTTTATCATGGGGTCGGTGTATGATGGTGACCCGGAAAGATCTATCACCCCGGGCGCATCGTTCGGGGCATTTCCCTCAGCCCGAGGAGTACCGGCCGTGGTCTACTTGTCGGCCTCCCCAGCTCGAGGCAAAATGGCCTCGTTCTTCCCTGTTTAGGAGGCCTCGGCCACTGCCTCCTCATCAGCTATCCCAGTTTGAGACAGCTTGACACTGCTTCTCACGCGGGTCATCAGCTCGGAGTCTTCTTCTTCTTCTTCAAACTCGTCCCTCAGTCAACTGAGCAAATTCGGTGGGACCTTTCGATCGCTAGCGCTTTCCTTGGATTTGCGCACTAACCTCCTTTTTTGTTTTTCTTCTCCAACTTCGGAGAACTCAACCCTTTTTCTTTTCTTCTCCTTATCCTGCCTCGGAACAAGTGGTTCGGGGAGGATGTCTTCACCACCAGATGGGGGCCTCATTTTGACATCATTGGGAAGACTTACAAAGGAATAAAAAGTGAGAATGAATGCAGCTAAGAGATCTAAGTGTTTATTCACTCAGTAGAGAAATCTCACCGTGAGCACGGGCCTCCCATCGGCCCTTGGAAAATTTGCGCTGCCCGCGCCCGGAATAGGGTTTTTTCGGCACGATACCCTCGACCCACTCTTTGAGTCGAGAAACTGCATCCGGTATTCGAGCAACGACTGCATCACAAATAATTAATAAAAAGAAGGGCAAAGGAGAAATGATAAACAAAATCTTAAAGGCAAGTTTATACTTACGCTTCATGTTCCATTTCTCAGGAAATGGCATGTCCTCGACCGGGATTAGGTCTGAGGTCCTCCCTCGAATGAATCGGCCCAACCAGTCTCGATCTCGATCCTCGTTGATGCTCAAGAACGGGTCCTTACTGGCCCCACGGCAAGGTTTATTAGCCCCCTTCGATAGAGTCGGACTGTACAGACGCATGAGGTGATTGATGGTAACGGGACACCCTTCGAGTTTGCTCACGAAAAAACGAAGAAGAATTACAATCCTCCAAAACGAAGGATAAATCTGCCCGAGAGTCACCTCATACCTTTTGCAAAAGGCTATAATAACTGGATCTAAAGGACCCAGCGTAAAAGGGTAAGTGTAAACACTTAAAAAACCCTCCACGTGGGTGGTGATTGATTCCTCGGAGGTAGGGACCAGTACGAGCTTATCGACCCAATTGCTGTCCTTTTTGACCTTCTCAAGGACATCGTCGATAATCAAACATATGTACCTTGAGACCGGCTCGCACCGACCCGGTACCGAGGAGGTTTTCACAACCTTGAAATCGGTTCCGGTTGGGCACCCCGCAGGGACGAACATCTTTAGGGGGGGTTCTGGTGTAGGTTCTTTTGTGAAAGCAGGCGAAAAGCCCTCAGACAATCTCGAGGAAGAGGGGTTTTCTTTTTGAGGAACGGATTTTGAAGTCTTTGCCATTTCTTCTAAATAGAGGAGAAATAGAGGTGCTTATAAAAGAGTAGGTTTAATTAGCAGATAACTTATGAAAGCTTTCAGAAAACCAGAAGGGAAGAAGTTCTAAACTTAAGTTTTCAGAAGATAAGAGTGACAAAGTTTTCTTAAAATACAAGCGCAAATATTTGAATGTAAAAGTTCCAATGAATGGGTGAAAAGGGTATTTATAGTTTTTTCAAATGGCGGTTAGCACCCCGAAGTGGCAGACTGTTAACTGTCACACATTTAGTGCCTTGAAGACCGGACTGACGGGATATTTCGACTATTCTTATCACTTACGTCATAAATTTGTCGTCATTTGTCAGAGTGAAATCAGAAGCTCGTATCGTTTACTCTCCGAAAAACAAGAGGATTTGACATCATGTTTTTTACGTCAAATCTGAGGCTCATATCATTTCTCGTCATTTACTTTCAGAAAAATGAGGGGACTATCTGTATACGATACAAATCGAGCTCGCCTATTGTATGACAGACCGGGAATGAAACATAACAGATTGAAAATCGATCCTGGACCCTATCGAACCTAAGCACGAGGTTGGAACCTACATCTTCAAGATTATTGAGTTCATAACCCCAGAACTGACTCCGACTCCAAATTAGTACGAGAAACATTATCAAACCAAAATAATGGAAGGTCGAAATATCCGTAACCAGTCGGATATCACGACAGGAATCTTGGCACGTATCAACGAAACCGATTAATTAGAAATCATGAGATTTTTTACCTTATATCGAATTGTACCTAAAGTAGGACTCCTCAACTATATAAAAAGGGTCTGATTATTTGCAAAGGACATGGTAGCACGCATCCCAAAGTATTAAGACTCTTATTTCTAGCCATTATTATCCTGTATCTCTGCTGGCATCAATTGCAGCATCTTTGATGCGAGGGTGACCAACCTTTATGGCCAAGATTATTCAACCTGCATGGTTTGCATTTACTTTTTTATCATTTATTTCATTTTGAATGCGATTTCTCATTTTTGTATCAAGTTAGATCACGTATCCTTAAAATCGCGTATAAATTCAATTGTTATTTGATTTTGAGAGTATATAATATCCTCTAAATTATTCAATAAAACCCCATCAAGTAAAAGGAAAATTGACTTAAATTCCTTTCATATTACTTATGTGTTCAATAATACTTTTAAGTTATTAGATTCTAAATAAATAATTTATACATAATTTGATAATATAAAAGACAAATATAAAATTTGGACACAATAATTTTAAAGATCAACTGAATCCATATCCAAACGGCTAGCTCCACCCCTGAATATTCACTTATGATTCTTGAAGACGAGACAGTAAAAAGTTAACTAATTGCTACACATATTAAATTGTACTTATACCGTAATTTCTTTAACATTACCTCGTGTATATAAGATAAATTCAATTTAAAGACAAGTCCAACCCAAATTGAAATGAAACCGTCAAATAAGTCCATGCTTTGCTGACATACACAAAATGCTTTTGGCGAAGCTGACATGGCAAAATGTAAATAGAAATTTGGTTGCTGCAAGCTTCTGCAAAAGAGGCCAAAGCTGGCAATCACTAAAGATTAACTGAAAGCTACTTTATCTCCTCAATATTCTTGATCTTATGCAAGAATTTAATGGCAAGTTCTATGCATGAAAATAAGCTACCCATGTCCTACAAGAAACCCCTTCCCATTGACGGTTGTACTTTGGTTTTTTCCCCCTTAGTCTCTTTTTCCCATTAAACAGGTCATTTCTTGAGCTTCACAAAAATAAACCCTCCTCTAGAGTCTAGATCTTTCTTATATAAATATCACCCAATGAAAACCCTTTCTTTCGCTCTCATTTCTAATCTCTTTTATAAAGCCCCTTTTCTTTCTTTTACTAGCGAGCTATTTCTCTTCTTTCTCCATTTCTCATTCTTCTTGTTCTCAAGAAGTTGTGAATTTGGAGGAAGAAGGAAAAATTATTATTAATGGCGAGTCATGACTTGTTGCCTTTCTTGACAATGGTGATTGTGCAGTTAGGGTATGCGGGCATGAACATTATTTCAAAACTTGCCATGGATTCAGGGATGAACCCTTTCGTTCATGTAGCTTACAGGCAAATATTTGCCACCATTTCTATTGCACCCTTCGCTTATTTCTTGGAAAGGTGCGATACCATTTATTAAAACCTGCAGTCTCTAGACACCAATGGCTTCCATTTTCTCTCTCAACTCTTTTTTCAAGATTTTTCAAAGCTTAATTGCATGCATCGTACTTTATTTTTTCGGTTGGTGAATTGTTTCTGACATTTTCATGCAGTGGTTGGGTAATCGATTGCTTACTTTATTAATTCTTGGAACCATGCAAGGGTTCACGAAATTGTCATGGCTTCACTTTCTTGCTTTTTCTTCATTTGCACCTTCTCTTATGCCTCGAATCTTGGCAGCTCCTAGACTTTTTAGTCTTGTTCTTTTCTTTCCTTTTTCTTTTAAATATTATTTAATTTCATCATTCATTTATTTTTGTTAAAATGGCATGTGTCTTTTTTCCGCAGTTTCTTTTAGTTATCCCACCAAATATATACTTTTAGCAGGCTGATAAGTTGTCCTTGCGTAAGAGAAAAAAAAAATGGGAGTATGGGACAAACAAATCACGATTTTGTGACTGATCTATAGGAGAATTACGGAAGCCTCAAATTATACCTTGCTGGAAAATATTTACCTACTCTTAGATGTATAAACTTGCACACCACATGACTTCTACACTTAAATTAATAAGAAATCATAAAAGAACTTCCTTTCTCGTGCAAACTCAAAAATTTTAACTCTAGTAGTTTACTTGCAAGAAGATCAACTAATTTAGCAAAAGTATAATCACATATCGCTGGGAAAGTGATATAGTATAAACAATAACTATACTATATATAGCACTAACTTATATAGTTACACAAATTTGGCATTTGATGACATTTGACCTTCACGTAAAATGATCAAGTTTTCACGCTAAGGGAATTCTCATCTACTAATCTTCTCTAACTTTTTTCTATGTTACGTATTAAAGTATTTAGTCGAAACCGTGAATGAGTCTTTTTTATCTTCTCATTTAATCTCTGAAGTGGGTTTTTACGTACTTGTGCAGGAAAACAAGGCCAAAGTTGACTCCCTCTATCCTTTTCCAGATCTTCTTGTGCTCTATTTTTGGGTGAGCTAGTCCGCAGTCTTAAATTTTTCTTCTTCAACCTTTTCTAGATGCATAATCTTTCCTTTGAACTTAAAATTTCTGACGAAAGCTCTCAATTTTATAATTTGCAGGGTTAGTATGAACCAGATCACATACTTCGTTGGCCTCAAGAATACCACTCCAACTATTGCTTGTGCTTTGTCAAATCTAACCCCTGCAGTCACTTTCCTTCTAGCTATCCCTTTTGGGTAATCATTCGATTCTAATTATCACCTCTAAAATTTTCATCTCAGCTACGCCTATTAAAGTCAAGAAGCTAAAAATAAGAAAAACTCCAAACGAGTATTACTTTCTATAGTGTAAAAGGTATTTACACAACCAATAAACTAATTACTGGCAATTTCTATGAAAAACATTACTTTTTAACCTGATAAAAATGATAAATAACTTACTTTAATATATTCAACTACACTGCTAGTTACGTATAACATTGTTAATTAACTCCCGTTGATTATATATTTGGCAGACTTGAAAGAGTGGGACTTGGGACAAAAGCAGGGCAAGCAAAGATGCTAGGAACCATATTATGTGTAGGAGGTGCTATGTTATTGTCATTTTACCACGGATCTATAGTTCCAATAGATCAACCAAACATCCACTGGAAATATGCACAAGATATGACTGAAAACAAAAGCAGTACCAACCATGGAAATTTCATGTTAGGACCTTTTCTCCTCATAGTTAGTGCTGTTTCTTGGGGAGTTTGGTCCATCCTTCAGGTGTGCTAATATCATGTTTTATAATCTAGTTATCTCTTATTATCTATATTGAACTTAATTTGTCTATTTTGATATGTTGTTGCACAGGCAAGAGTAAGCATGGATTATGCAGCTCCCTATTCTAGTTCAGCATTGATGTGTCTAATGGCCAGTTTCCAGTGTTTGATCATCGGCTTTTGCTTTGATCATAATCTATCTGATTGGTCCTTGCGCCATAGCATCAGAGCTGTCTCTGCTATTTATGCGGTACGTCATCCAGTGTAGTAGAATTTATACACTATGAGGTCATTTAAAAGATAATTACCGACACTTATTCATAACAAGTTGAAGAAAATAAGGCAGATTCACGTGCTGCAAGTTAATAAACTACACTAATAGTGCAAAAATTATTTGCATTAGAATTAGTTTATATAAGTTAAATCCATTATTATAAGATTACACTTTCGGAAACTCCGGAACATTATATACAATATTCAAAAAATGGATTAATTAACTCTTTTACATATAAATTGCAGGGAGTGGTGTGTACTGCATTAGCATACTGCTTAATGTCATGGTGTATAGAAAGAAAGGGTCCTTTGTATGTTTCTGTATTCAATCCCTTATTGCTAGTGATTGTGGCCATTCTCAGCTGGGCTTTGCTTCAAGAGAAAATCTACATCGGCACGTAAGTTAAGAGAGAGAGAGAGTGTGTGTTAAATGTATATATATATTCGTCTACAAGTCTCATTATTTAAGCAATCATCGATCCTTAACTAAATCAAAATGTGTGTTTTGGAGAACTTTCAGGGTCGTAGGGTCAGTTTTGATTGTTCTGGGATTGTATGGAGTACTTTGGGGGAAAAATAACGAGATGAAGCCAATTAAATTTGATGAAGAAATCGGTGGAGAGATTAAAGGTGATAAAGAGAAGGAGAAAAAGGACATGGCAATGCAGTTATATGAAGGGAATAGTATCGTTGTTCATGCCACTAAATGATGAAAGAAAAAGTAAAAAACAGAAGCAAGGCAAAATGCATGGCCTCGTAAATTTTCCTTATCAAGTAGTTGTAGAAGGATAGTATTTAGCTGATCAAGCCTAAAAACTTTTCTGTACCATTACATCACTACCATTGCTTTCTCATTGCAAAATTAGATACATAACCTCCTCTTTACATTCTCTTTTTCTTTTTCAACTGAAGCATCCACTCCTAAAAAAAAAGGCAGCAAAATTGTAGTGTTGTTTTCTCCTTTATTCTTCTTCTTCATCAGCTTTTTATTGTTGCCAAACTTCAAATATAACAAAATTGATAAACTTGTGGTCTTTTTTACTAGTTTCACAATTTAGAACGCCAATGTTAACGTAAGAAAATCTGGTTCAAATGATGTAAATGTAATAAACACAAACGCGCACGTACACATGTATAAATGTACATATAGAAAGCACGCCGGGCACATACACGTCGTATAACTTGAGACTTAGGTTCACATATTGAAATATGGATAAGATCCTTCTTATGCGTATGATATTGAACTTGGTTCACAAACAGAATAAAAATTTAAGTATTAAGTTTTAACTTGGCACATTAACGAAAATGGAACAAATTGGTAGGCGTTTGGACATAATAATTATTTTTGAAAAAAAATACATAGTATTTGGAGTTAAGTTGAAAAACGGTATTTGAAATTTGAAATTATGTTTGGACATGCATTTCACTTGAAAAAATATTACAGTATTGTGAGTGGAGAAAAAAAAATTCTGACAATTTAAACTTATAATTTTTGAAAAACTCATTTTCAAAAAATTTTCAAAGACTTATAAGATTTTATGGACAAATACGTTTTTAAAAGAATCAAAAAAAAGAAGAAAGATATTTATGAACAAAGGGTCCTTAATATCAATGATTTAGAAAATAAAATTGGGACTAGTCCATTAACGGAGACAAACTCTACGTGTATCCCGAAACACTTGCCTTAGGTTGTAGGAGTATATATTAAAATGGAAGAATTACATCCTATGTCAATCGGCCCAACCTCACAACCAAAAAGAGCCCATGTTTGTAACACACCCGATTCTTTGTACAATTTATTATTATAATCTGTTGTTCCATTTAAATAAGATTCTTTTTAGTTGTGTGTTAGCTTTAGCCAATATTTTTTTGTAAGATGTTGCATGCATTCTATTGTTCATTGACCGCACAACATGCTTTGAGACATTTGAACTTGGAAATGTGGAATTTGTGCTATATATTGGAAAATGTTCGACGTGTCCTACTGCCAGCTTTTATGGCTGAGGATCTTTACATCTAAAACTAGAAACTGTTAGCTATTATTCTTTTATCTATCCGCATGATCTGTGATTGGTATTGGACATTATGGAATGGTAACGTATTATCAATATAGAGAATTTTGATGAAGTTGATTTTATTAAAATTTTCTATATTTTTTAATAAAAATATAATAGATAAATTTTTTTTATTTTAAAATATTAAATATTAAAAATTAGCATAGAAGGTATTGTAGTCCAAAAATATAAATTATTGCTGTTATGCCCTTTCCCTATGAGTTATACCGTTTAATACTTTAGGTTTATTTCTGGTATATTAATATTTTATTTATGCTTTTATGATAATATAGGCTTTCTTTTTTCTAAATAGATTTGGACAATATAATACATTCCCAAATTAAATTAGTAATAGGACATTATAATACATTTTCAAATTAAATTAGTAATAGGGATTTTTAAAAAGTATATCTTAAAAGTAATAGGATTACACGACTAAAGATATTTACTTGTTCAATTTTATATGAATTAGACGGCCGGAAAATAATTATACTGATAGGATTCCTAAAGATAATCATATAAGATTCCTAACGTGTAGTATTATGGTCCTAAAACTAATAGGATTATAAGGCAAATATCTAAAATTCCAGTTATGTCCTTTTATTATGAGTTATTATACTTAATATTATAAGGTTATTTTTGTAAACCGATATTGTATTCATTCTTTTATAATACTAATAAGATTTATTATGTGGCGAATTCCTATTGGACGAAATTAAACCCACCACCCTGACCTTTTCCCTCTAATTAAACTCGCCCTAACCCAACATACCAGCCCCATGAGCCAAAACCCTTCACGCTTTTGTTCTCTGAAATGTTTTTCCAGCATACTTATTTATAAGATAAATGCAACAGATATGAATACTTGGAGAAAAATTATTTTCGCAGAAGTAAAATAGACACTCAAGTAAGTCGATCAACAAAAAGCATGAATACTTGTTGAGTTCTCTTCATTTCTCGTGATTTTCTCATCTTAGATTAGTGGTGGCAAAATGGATAAAAGAACAATTATTCATCCATATTATCTACTAAATAATAGTTGGATAATGAACTTTTTTAAAACGGGTCAAATATGCATAAGAATTACAGTATATTATCCACTTAAAAAATGGATAACCAATAGGTAAATAATGAGTTAAACTTTTACATTTGTAAAGACTCAAATTGGGGGTTCCTCAAACTTGCGAGACTAGGAATTCTCTAATCATATTCTAAAAGCCATGGATAATATAGCTACACATCTGTCGGTTAACTCATATTCTATCAGTATTAAATATGCGTCAGGTCGAATCCATTTTGTATTACCTAGTTTTGACTCACCTATATTCGACCCGCTCGCCCGTTTTCTACCCCTACCTTAGATGATTGAAACTTATTAGTATTAAATTACCTCATCTGCTGAACTTATGACTAAAAAATCTAGTTATCTTAATGATTTTTGTTCTCTGGATAGTATGCTATTGTTTGATTTTTGCTAACTATTCGTAACATTTCACAGGGGTGTGGTTTATTATTTGAAGTTTATAAAAGTTTGACACAAGATAATTTTGTATTGGTTGAACTTGAAAAGAAACTTCATTGAAGCTTCAAGTTCAAAGAAGAAGATGCTTTTATTTTACAGAGGGAAAAGGTCTGGGAGGGGTGAGTTTTAATTTCGTCCAATAGGAATTTGCCATATAATAAATAAACAAAAACTTATGTTAGTTTGAAGGGCATAAATGAGCCAGAAAGGCAAGCAGAAGGGTATTTTTAGCAAAATAAGTAGACGAAACATATATTTAAACTTTTTTCGATAGTTCAGGACATTTTTAGCCCTTTTTCGGAAAAAAAAACATGTACGGGAAAAACCGAGAGGTTGCATGCATCATGGATGCAATGATTTGATGTCTATCGGACCCCTTCAAATGCACAAGTATACTTGGCAAGGAACTGAAGTTTAGAACACAACGAAAACAAAATTTGCGTTTAGAAAATACGAACTAATTCAGATTAACGGTAGAACAGAACACAAAGGAAGTAAAGTATGGCATAGGCGACACTAACTAATTCAGATATAAAGGCTACTCGTTATTGGCACACTTATATTAAGTCCAATATTTTTGCTTGGCTAGAGATTGTGCGAAAATACAGTCATAGGCGTGAGGGATTTGTTAATCTTGACTGACCCCAAGTACTACACATCCTCCCTCATGGATGCACGAACAATTCTGCAGATTACTTTAAGATAATAAAGCCACCTCACAAAGACGATATACCCTTCTACTACTGACGATCACAAGAGTTAGAATTCAATTTTATCTATTAGACAAGTAGCACAAGAAATAGTAAAGACACGCTCACCAGCAGTGAGAAACATCACCAACTTTAACCAACCGATTACAGGGAGAGAACCTTAATCTCAATTAAAATAAAATGTTGAAGGCAAAGTCGCTGAGCATATGTCAGCCAAAGTGCAAAATATTACATGAATTTAACCTAAAGTTACTGCAGAGTACCATTCTTTAAAAGAAAAGGGCAAATGTACTGATAACAATAGGATAAGCAGATCAATCTCGCGAAAGAAAGATCAGTAAGTACATAAGTGCTCTAGACATTGTTGAAGTCTATTGACAAAAACATAGCTGCAAAAATCATGGATCTTGGGTTCAACCCTGCAATAACAAGAATGTTAGAACTTTAGAACTAATAAAAGTGACAAATATAACCAAATGTGATAATGAGTGCTCCCATACCTTGTTTGCAATGTTGTTTGAGAGCCAGTCAAGCCCCTCATACAACCCTTCTCCAGAGGTAGCGCAAGTGCTCTGAATGTACCTGGGTAACGCAAGGTCATAGATTCAGCATTTGGTAGCACATGAGAACCATGGTAATCTCCAGCCATGTTCATTATACACATAAACCTAAAACATGTTGCAATTAAAGAAGCACCACATAGCACATACCAATGACGTTGACGGAGAGAATGAAGACCAAGCTTGTCAGTAATTTCAGCAGCATTCATAGCATTAGGAAGATCTTGCTTGTTAGCAAACACAAGCAGCACAGCATCCCTCAGTTCGTCCTATGCATACATTGGCAAAAGTCATTCAGAATGGGACACGAGTGAAAGGAACCAACACCAAGAATGTTAACTAAAACAGGAAGTAGGTAAATACAGATCATTTCAGACTTTCAAGTGCTCCATAGACACGTTTCTGGATGTATCTTCTGTATACACCAGACACGGGCCTCAACACTCGATATAGTCTTAAACTGAAAAAAAGAGAAACATGCTTTCCATACCTCATTCAACATCCGGTGCAGCTCATCTCTAGCCTCAACAACACGATCACGATCATTACTATCGACCACAAAGATAAGTCCTTGTGTGTTTTGGAAGTAATGCCTCCACAATGGTCGGATCTGGAAATACAAGAAATTTGAAAGGGAACAATAGGCAACACGAAGTATGTCAACTTCCGCAAAAAGTCATGTCACAGTATCAAAATATCTCGATCACATGTCTTAAGAGTAGATAAAATAAAATAACCCTTGACCATACATCAAATAGAAGTCCTTTGTAGCTGCAAATTCTAGGTAAGCCAGTACTTGATAGCAGCAGAAAAGGCAAGCATTTAATAATAGAGAAAAAAAGATGATTGCTTGGTTTTATGTTCAATTTTTTTGGTGAGTGGGAATATCAAGCAAGTATAGCAAAAAAACAAGCCTGGTGAACCTGAAACACTAGTACGGGAAAGGAAACATAATTTCAATACCAGAAATGCTCCTTTATCTTGCAACTTAAAACAAGGTCAGTATGAAAGTCAGCCAAAATCAAAGTAGAACTTGCACTATATCTTCACTTGTTTAACAAACTAATGTTAAATATTGCAGATAGCATAGCACTTTGGTATCATATGGCATTAAGTACCTTGTCCTGACCACCAACATCCCAGACAGTGAAGCTTATGTTCTTGTATTCAACAGTCTCCACATTGAAACCTGATAACGAAGGAGTAATAACAGAAAGTGTTAAGAGCAATAGCTAGAATCATCTCAACTATGGCAAACATGTGCAAGACAATTATACTACTACAAACAGAGGACATAATTGCAATGCTAGAAAGTTATTGACAATATCTTTTTTTGATCGGGAGTTATTTACAAGATTTATTGGAGTCAGAATATCAAGAGTAGCTGAAAAAGAACATACGCCTTTGTGACAATTAAAAGAAAGCTAATCACTCAGGTAAAAGATTGAGGCTCTATCCTTCCCTCCCCCTCTGAGTGTGCGGGCATGTGTACACATGAACCACCTACCCTTCCTCAAAACATATAAAAGCAGATAGTTTTAAAGTTCTTCAACAACTATAGAATCCCTTCAGAATGAATCACTTAGTCAAGTTATAGAGAGACTTTGGGTTACTGAATGGGAAGAGTTTTTGGCCAAAAATATTCTTGAACTATACCCACAACCTAACATCCTTAAACTATCCCTGTGAACAAAAGACATCATTAAAGTTTCTCAAAGTGAGCAGGTATCATGTCTCGTTACTGTTAAAAGACTAACAGAACCCGCTGTCACATGCACTGACATCCAAACAACGCCATTCCCAAAACATTCCTTGCCTGATCCCTGCTGAAGCGCTTTTCGTCCACTGATTTATCAAAAAAAGTCTCAAGGGGTTGCTTAGCTCTAACTACTTGCTGAAGATGGAAGCTTGACATGATCTCAAATATCAGCAATCAACGAATGCTGCTGTACTTTCAGTTGGCGTGTGCTATGTTGCTTGTGTGAAGCTATGTTCTTCTTCTGACTTGTTGTAAAGGGTTAGTCCCAAAAGTTTAAAACAACTTGGTTTTTATTTACTTCTGGGATTCTGATGAGTTATGTCAAGCTGCGGCCAAAAGGAGTTTTTGCAAGTATTACGTGCCAACATTATTGCTTCATTATTATCTATATATGTTTTTAGAGATACAATTGCTAGTTTCTTCTTAAATTAACAAAATTTACTTCACAGATGATAGTTGTGATTGTTGACTTGTCTAATTTGAAGTTGTCCTGTAGACACAAGCGTATTCAACAAGCTCTGCTACCGTGTTGTATCCTATTATGTTTGAAAGCATTTACTCTTCAGTGAAGGTTATATTGCAATGATACTCTGAGGTAAGATGATTGGGCAATGAATGTTTTAGAGATGGTAGTTGGGACTTGGGATGTCACACGTCAATTCCGTGATTATTCCACTACTTCTTTTACAGTGTGTAATGGAAGGATGAAACCTACTCACTCTGGGAAATTTTAAGAATGCTTTTTTGTTCACATGGATATTTTAAGGATATACATTAAAATTGTGGGTATAGTTTAGGAATATTTTTGGCAAAAACTCGAATAGCAGTAGCAATTACTCAACATAATCAGCATGACGATGTTAATATAATAGATATCAAAGCACAAGATTAGTCCGACAAGCAATACAACAATTACAGATCATTCATATAGTACACACAACATAACTTACCAATGGTAGGAATAGTGGTAACAATCTCTCCCAGCTTGAGCTTGTACAATATGGTGGTTTTACCAGCTGCATCAAGACCGACCATCAGAATACGCATCTCCTTCTTGGCAAACAGCCGACTGAAAAGCTTCCCGAATGATAAACCCATCTTTTCTCAATGCCTGTTGGACCAAAAATAAAACTTAGATCACCGCACAATTTACATTCACCATCAAGCCAATGAATTTTATTGTATCAACAGGTTTCATAAATGCACAAGCATTGGAAAATGAGTCAAGCCAACAGAATCCCAATTATAATATGGTGATCAAACAAGCAACTTTCGGTTCCTCTTTTTTTTTTTTTAATCATCTTAAATTTCAATGTTCCTTTATTTATCTAGAGATCCATATCAATAAGTTTAATAATCAATTGAATCAAGGACACGTACATGTAAATCTGGTCCTTGAACATTGACATAACTAACCAAAATCCAGATCCATTTATAAAAAAGAACAAAAATCCAAATCCAAAAAATTGACACCAATCCAGAAAGCATAACCAGATCAAATCAATAGAAATACGAAGAATACACATGAATATCAAATAAAGACGAAAACTTTGTTTAAAAGCCAGATCCAAAAAGCCTAAATCCAGATCTTCAATTCCATAAACTTCTCAATCAACAAAAAAGATACATAAATAAACAAACTTATCATATCAATTGTTAGCAACCGAACCATGTGTGCGTGTGTATGAGATGAAAATCAATGAATTGGAGAAGAGATCTTACAGTGATGAACAACGAATCAGGAGAGAGCAAGAGAGGGGGGCAGATCTAGAAAAGACTCTGCCCTTTAGAAATGACAATAAAATACGAAAGCCTCGGATGTTCTGTTCTTCTTTTAGCGGATGCCTTAAGGATTGTCGGAAATATCAGCTATTTTAATGAGAGGCCCTCTTAAATTTGACAATTTGAATTTTCAAATTAACTAAGAGCCTGCTTGGAAAGTTACTTTGTAGTTTGATTTAGATGTAATTGGATATAATTATACACTTTTGGTATATTTATCTAACCAAGTGATTATCTGGTCAGCATATAATAGGGTGTAATTAAAGGAGCGTAATTACACTATGCAATTCTCAAGTGTAATTACTGGGTTATTTTTCTCAATATCTTTTCTTCTTTTTTTATTTACTTTTTATTTCTATTTTTTAATTTTTTTAAGTTTTTAAATTCTTTTCTTTTTTTCAAATATTAGTTTTTACAATAATTATTTTTTATTTCCTTATTTCTCATTTTCCAACTTTTACTTCACGTGTTTTTATATTCTCATACTTTGTTTCTTTCTTTATTTATTTTTTTTATTTTTTTTATTACATTTAGCTATGTTATTATTCTAATTTTTCTAAAAGTTATACTCGTAATCTTAGAAAGAATAAGTCATAAATAAACTTAGCATATAATGAGTGACGTGATTCAAGTAGATTCTCATTGTTGAATGAGGTTATAAACTTATGTTTTTCTTTTCTTTTGGATTATATTTACTTCAATTATGTTGACATTTATTTTAGGTTATGTTGTAATTTTACATAGTGTATTATGTTAATTTTTTTTGGATTTTGGATTTTATATTATATTTTTGTTTTCGTTTTATTTGCTTTAGTAGTATTCACTTATTAATTCAGGTTGCATACCGTTCATTTTTCAATTAAAGCTGAAAGATTATTTTTTCGTAAAATATTTGAGTAATGTTATAGCATTATATTTATAAATATCAAGCATTTTATCAAGCATGCAGTCCATGATGTCCTTACAAAATATGTACTTTTAGTTTTAATAATTGTTCAAAGTAAAATATTATTTATTTAAAAAATATATATCAATTATTATTACAATATTAGTTACAAATATATGGTTAGTAATTCATATATTTTCAAGAAACAATATCTATCTCAAATGTCAAATTTAATATTATTTATAAAGACATATATTTGTTAAATCTTAACTTTTAATTTTTGATAATTAATTTTATATTTAAAATTTAATCTAACTGTGTAATTACACTTGCGCAACAAAGCAGTACACTTGTAATTATATCGTAATTATATTACGACAAACAAACAGGTCGTCGTAATTACAATACTGTGTAATTACTAGGCTATGTAGTTAAGATCCTAGTAATTACACCAATTTCAATTACCAGGTGGCTTTCCAAACAAACCCTAAGTGGGCGATTAGACACAAGAATAGTAAAATTTCAAAAAAAAGTGAGAAAATAATCAAGTAAAAATGATACTTAAAAATTAGAGTTGTGGCTGGATATGAATATAATTTTAAATTATTTTTGAATTTTGTGAGTGATTTGAAGTGAAAATTTTGAAAAATCGCTTTTTACACTTTTTCAACTTTTTCAAAAATTTCGAAATTTATCTTAAAGTGAAAATAGAAATTTCAAGGCCAAACACTAATTTTAAAAAAAAAAGGTGAAAAAAATAAAAAAATATAAATCTTTTTTTATGGCCAAATGGACCCTAAAGTCTCGTTAGATGTGCAAGGCAGAATTGGATTCTTTTAAACTTTCGGAGTGCCAATAGAAATTTCTAGATTATTCAGAAGCACTTTTCTATTTTGATCTGGTAACCCGATTCATTTGAATTTGTGCCGCGTGATAACTTTATGAAAGGAGGAAGCGCTTTAAACAAAAAGTTCTTTATTTCCCAAATTTAAACGTGAGAGCTCTCATAAAATTAAAAAATCTCATTCACTCCACCATACCCCTTACTAGTTCAGAGGTTTCCCCTATCTCATGGTGAGACTTCAATTCCAAAGCATAGAAAAAGTTTATCCTTGTATGTGCCAATTTTTTATTTATTTTTTTACTATAGCTAAGTTATAAATTAAAGTTCGGCACATATTGGTTTTTTTCTGCAAGGATATAAATATTATAATTAACTATAGTAAGTCATATTGTAAGCCCCTCAAACTTTCGTTTTTTACATTTGCAAATAATAAAAGTTAAAATAGATAAAAACATAAAAATTAACTAGAAGTACATTAACATTAAGAAAAATTAAAGGTCAAACATGTAGAAAACTTGATTCAACTATGTAGACATGATAATACACGTACCTGATGAAATTCTAAGTACTAAATTAATTATTAGTTCTAGCACAATAAATATATTGTATAATTTATTATAATCAAATAAAGGAATTAGAAAGAAAATGTATCGAAATCCGAGCATATATGCAAGCAACCAAGATATAAAGGGTGCATAAAACGTTCTTGTAACAAAATTACACATAAGTATAATCCATAGGCATATATTGCAATATAATAGTCCACTTATAACTTTACAAATTTGTAGCCCAAAAATAATAGGCTAAGGTTTGAAAAAAGAGTATTTTTTGGGTTTTTTATTCAGCAAAGGAGTCTCACCAGAACTATTATCTTATTTAGATGAAGTGTCTTAGGATTCTAATTCTTCCGTCATCTGATTTTGATCTTTCTCCCATAATTTGGCTTCAGTGATCTCTCCTATTATATCATCCTAAAATCAAAACATAAAATTGCACGAGCTACTTGCGAAAATTGCAATTATATATTATTATAATAAAGAGTTTAAGCTAAAACAGACTGCGCATAATTATAAAAGATTATCACAAATAGTGAGCATAGACAAGTTTGTAATCTTTCCCAAAGGATTCTTCCTCAAAAATGGTAAACAAGATAAAGAACGAGTAGCTTACACTTTTTCAATTTCGTTGATTCAACTTATATGGTAAAACTAAAAGATAATTGCTGCAAGTTTGTGATTTGACGGATAAATCAACAAGGAAAATAGACTTATACATGAATTGTTCTAGAAAAAGTAAGAAAACATGAAAAAATTTAATTTCATTATACATTTGCAGTACATGTATAATGATGTATAACTATGTATGTATAATAAAGTATATCAGAAAAATAAGAAAAAGAAGAAGAAGAGAAGTGTCAAACTTCCATGGAGACCTCTTATACAATGACAATGTATATATATCCTTATACATTGAAAATTAAATAATTATGTAATGTTATAGACATATATACACATTTATATATAAATATACACATTTATACACAATGATACAATAATGTATAAGTGTGTATAAAAAGTGGTTATACAATATTTATACTAGAAAATATCTTGTGTCCACTATTATACCTCCATTTCAGCATGAAAAAATGAAAATAGAGTTTTTCAGGGAAAGTTAGATCTAAAAATTAAAAAGAAGAGAAGATGGAGATGGTTTTTCTTTTTAAAAAGAAGCAAGATAAATAACTTGAACATCATCTGAATAACTTGAAAATTATCTGAATACAACACCACGGGATTCTTTTCTGGTAGAACAAAAATATCATAAAGTGGGTAAAAAATGGCTATTCACCCCCGGAGAATCATTCTCCGATGACCTCGTTGACTTTGCCGTCGACCTCTTTACCTTGAAAATTGAAGGAAGAAAATGGGTAAAGGAGGTTATCAACAGCCGGAGATTTATTTTTCAGTGGCATCATTAACTTTGCCGGGGAACTCTTGATTGACTTCATCATCGACATCTTTATTCCGAAAGTTGAAGAAAGAAATAAAAATGGATAAAGGAGGCTGTCAAATTTTCTTCTTCACGCTAGGTAAACCGATGAAATTCTTTTTGAAAGGGATCAAATATATCCTTGTACTGTAGAAATTGAGTATATTTGTTCTCGTTAATATTTTAGCTCATATATGTCCTTACCGTCACATAATTGATCCATATATGCCCTTACCGTCACGGAATCCACTCAAACTAATTAGTTCTTTCGTTAATTGTACTAAAGTGTATTACAAACGCTATTTCCTTTTTATTAGTACTTTTTTTATTTACCTTTCTCTTTTTCTTTTTTTCTTTTTTTCTTCTTTTCTTCTCTTTTTTTTCCTTTTTCTTTCTCCCATATCCAATTTCCTCCATTGTTGATGCCTTCTCCATTTTCGTCACCAATTTCACTTGACAAATCCGGATTTCCCACGCTCGGGAGTCGTGATGGCGCCAACTAGTGAAAGCTAGGCAAGCCAATCAACCGAATTATTTGCCTTGTTTCCATTTCTAAATTCATTACAACTTAAAACCAACAACTAATAAACAACATAACTTAACGAGCAGAATAGTAAAATTTCAGACTTTAAAAATACCGCTAATAAAGTCTCCTTAATGAAACTACTCAAGATTTGGTATCACAGCTTCATAGACTGTCTAAGAGTACTACAAATAAGGGTCTGAAAGAAATAACAAAGTACTGTCTCTGGGACTACATAAAAGAAACAGGTAGAATAGATAGCGGGAGACACCAAGGCCTGCGGACGCCTGCAGGACTACCTCGGGTTGCCTGATAAGCAAGAAACTGGAAGCTCACTACAATCCGAAATCTGCAGCGCTGGGATCTGCACAAAAGAGTGCAGAGTGTAGTATCAGCACAACCGACCCCATGTGCCGGTAAGCCCTAACCCCGGCGAGGTAGTGACGAGGCTAGGACCAGACTCCAGATGGACCTGTGCATATATATATATATATATACACACACACACACATAACTACGGCGGAAAGATAAAAGTAATTAAACAATTAAAGCTAGGGAAGAGAAACATGCTTCGGGGTAGCAGATAAAAATAGAACATCAAAGAATAATAAGGAAACTACAATTTAACTTCTAACACGAATAAAGTGAAATACAGGCAACTTTCACTTTCAGTTTCATCTTGTTGCAGGCGTGCAACCCGATCCCATTTCACATATCTTGTGGTAGGCGTACCACCCGCTCCCATTTCACATATCTTGTGGTAGGCGTACCACCCGCTCCCATTTACATCATATTTTGTAGTAGGGGTACCACCCGCTCCCATTTACAAGTCATCACAAAAAAATCACAAGAAATCCCGGCAAGGGAACAAAAGCAATATAATAACTTCCCAGCAAGCGAACAATAATATCAAAGCAAACATCCCGGCAAGGGAGAATCAGCTATAACCAATCTTAACTCAACCTCTACTCAGCTCAACTAATGCCAATACTCAATTATAAATAAAGTCCACGATAAATAAATTGACTTCTTGCTCAACGTCAAGAATCATCAATTAAGGCTTTCGTAGTATCATTTAAGAACACAACAACTATCCATTTAAGAATCACGGTCATGCTCGACACCAACATATAGATACTCGTCACCATGCCTATACGTCGTACTCAACAAGAAGCAATTAACAAATAGGACAGAACTCCTAATCCCTCAAGCTAAGGTTAGACCGGACACTTACCTCGCTTTGCAACCAAATTCAAGATTCCAACAAACCTTCGCCTTGAAACTTTGTGTCCGAAGGCTTCAAATCTTAGTTAAGCTTTCCAATGTCGAAATATAAATTCCATCAATTTCGATATCGACAAAAATCCAAAACCTTCTATTATATTTTCCGATAAATCAGTCTCCCTGTCCTCAGTTGCAATATGACGTGGTTGATACCTTAATTCCATGGAGTCCGGAATAAACCTTAAATCTAATTGGTTTGATGTTCTTTCGAAAACCCCATCGCAAGTTTAAAGGTAATATGCTGTAGCGCTTGAATCACATTCCACCATAGCATAATTATATCTTTTGTCAGCATACGTGTGTCTCCCGTAATCTTTTGTCTTTAAATTGGAATACGAAAAATCCCATAAGCTTTTTACAGTGGAGATGATATACTAATGCCATGCAGTTGAAATTGTATGTAATTTCACAAACAGTCGCAACCAACAATTTACCCAATTTGAACAAAAAAAGAAGAAAATAAAAAGTCATAAATTGAGTAGCAGAGAAAAGATTCAAATGACAGAGGGAAGTCGAAGAGGAATTGAGTAGGTCGGAAAACCTGGATAAACGCGTCAGAACTGTGAAAAATAATGTATTTGATAAGAAAGAGACACGAAACCGGAGTCTTACATCTTTGTACTCTTTTCTCTCGTTATTTTCCTTCTTCTCTGATCTCCCCCTTTCTGTTCACAGTTTGTGTCTTTTTCAAAATATTGCGCCTCCCCCTTTTTCATGTGAATGTGAGTGTATTATATATAGATATGTGAGTTAATGTGAGTTAATGGTGAGATGAGTGGGGGAAGTGGGAAGTGGGGGTGAGAGATGGGAGCTGATGTGGGGGGGGGGAAGTTAGGGAGTTAGGGAAATGAGGGATTGGGGTGAGCAGATCATGGATGCTTAGTTAGGATAAGAAGAAATCTTTGTTTTTTTTTTTTTTTTTTACTAAATGGTTATAACTTGAGCTCGAGACCTCAAAATTTGATTCCGGGCATACGCTCAAATCTTAAATCACGACACGAACGTACTTGAACTATCAAAACACTTATACAGGTCCGTCTACTAAAAATATTGACGGAAGTCAACTCACTTGAGTTTTAAAGCTCTATTTCACATTTTAATCTTTCCACATAAAAACGTTCTGAAAAATTATATAGACTGCATATGCAAATCGAGGTGAGGTAAAAAGGAGGTTTTTAAGCCTCGGAACACTGAATTTAATCTAAAAACAAGTGATGACCTTTTGGTCGTCACAAAAACTCATGAATTCCTGCTAATTTTATTATCACAAACCCCATAGGTTCTTCTGACCTGAAGGAGATGAAAATTGCCGGAGAATTTTTTTCGGTGGTGTTAATTAGGTGAAGGTAGGATATGGTTATTCAGATTTTGAAGGTCTTGTTTCCTTCAGATCTGAAGCTCCACAGAAAACAACACCTTCAAAATCCGAATAACCATATCCTACCTTCATCAAATTAACACCACTGAAAAAATTTCTCCGACAATTTTCATCTCTTTCTTTTCACAAGAACTAGAGCCTTTTTGTTAGGAAGCTTTTGGTGGTGTAGGTTTGATTTTTAGGAATAAAATCACGTAAAATGGGTGACGGAAATGGAGAAGGCATCAGCAATGGAGGAAATCGAATATGGGAGAAAGAAAAAGAAAAAAAAAGAGAAGAAAAGAAAAAATAAAGCTAAAGAATAAAAAATATTAATAAAAAGAAAATAGTGTTTGTAATACACTTTAATACAATTAAAGAAAGAGCTAATTAGTTTAGGTGGATTCCGTTTCGAAAAGGGAATATATGGACCAACTATGTGACGGTAATGGCATATATGGACCAACTATGTGACGGTAAGGGCATATATGGGCTAAAATATTAACGAATGGCAAATGTGCTCAATTTTGTATAGTACAAGGGCATATTTGGACCTTTTCCGTTTTACATATAATGTGCAAAATGGGCTATGTCGGGTAAATTTTAAAAGGGGGTTTTACCTTCCTATACTATATATAAAACTTTATTACCCCCCCCCCTAATCAAATTAACTTAATTACATGGGCATATAAATTTATAAATTATATACTAAATAGTTTTAAATGAGTATCCTTTTATATTAGGAATTGAATAGGGAATCTCCATCCCTACTCTCTCTCTCTCTCCGTCTCTCTCTCTTTTTCTCTTTCTCTGTTCTTTCCCCAATTTTCTACCTTCGTTTTTCTATCCTTTTCATCCTTTTTTCCCCAGGAAATTCATCAATGATTTACAATTATTACAATATAAAGTTTCAATTTAGCTATTTTCTTTTCATGTTACACAATTGGTGTTCGAATTGAAAATGTTAATAAATTTTAAAGGTATTTGATTCTCCACCATTGACAGCCATTAAATAGCTCTAAAATTTTGAATGCGAATTTGAGTTTTCAAAAACTATTGTTTGTTTGATTGGGTGTTGTTGCAAACAATTGAGAGTATTATTTGGAGTTTATATCTCAATTTTGAGGGTGTTTGGTGAAGATTAGACTTGATTTTTGCCGAATTTCAGATTGAAACTCGAAAAGAAGAAGAAGAAGAAGAAGAAGAAGAAGAAGAAGAACACATGACATATAATATACTTACGAAATTGTATTAAAGTTGTATTATAGTTGTATGTAAATTGTATTTAAGTTTATTGTGTTATAGTTATGTATTTTTTTATTTGAATGTTATATAAAAGTTAAAAAATAGTTGTATAATGTATGAATCGTTGTAAAATTTATATTTAAGTTATAAATACTATCCTTTTACATAAAGTTGTTCATATGTATCAAAATTATATTAAGAGAAAAAATTTTGATTGGAATTTCAGAGAGTTAGAAGAACACGCCACATACAAAACATATAAAAATACAAGACATATTGTATAAAATTTAAATGAAAATTGTATTTAAGTTATATGATGTTGTAGTTGTATTTAACTGGGGAAAAATAATGTATGAAAATTGTAGATAAGTTGTATATAAGTTGCATAGCGTATAATTAGTTATATGAAATTTATTTTTAGTATATATGTTGTTGTAGATATATCAATTTTTTTATTAAATTTGTATGAAATAGAAAAAATACCCTCACGATAATATATTTTTATATTATATTTGAACTTTCTTACTCAAATAATATTTTTTTAATTAATTTTTCGTGTAATATTAAAAAATACCTAATTATTAAACAACAACCAAGATATAAATGTGTGAGAAATAAAAAAAAAATTAGTTGGTAAGAGTCAATACCACTCAGTGTTTTAAAAGGCTTTTCGAGAACTCGCCATGGCGCTCGCTTCGGGGCGCGGCACTATCAAAACGCCTTGAGACTCATGTGTGGGGCTTAGTTCTGTGAGGCTTACACCCCCAGCGCCCGACTGTGCGCCCTAAACACACCTAATGCTCAACGCTCGGGACTCGCCCAATAGTTTCTATACAAATCATGTGTTGAATTCATTAATTTGCATCGTTGACTCTTTATATTCTTTAACAAATGAATGGCTAAAGTTCTTTTTATCTCTAGGAATATAGAAATTGTGAATTAACTCAAATAACGAACCATAGTATTGCATATTTACTAATTGAAAATATTGTAAGGGTGAATATCATTTGAATATTTCTTCTAAAAATAGATGACCAAAAATTCTATTCAATTATTTTTTAAATTCATCATATAATTAAAATTCTTATTCAAGTTAAAAAGAAATCGTAGGGTACATAAATTTATTCCATAAAAAGAGCGTTAGAATAAAAGTATAAAAGTTAATATATTATTAAGAATCAAAATGGTATACAAGTGTCTGAGGAAGCACATCAAAGCTAAATCCAAAAGAAGAACAAGCTTTCAAGACTATATTATAAAGAGTCGACTCTGCTATAACGAAATTATTCTTTGTAGATGCCTTCGACGGAATCGAAATAATATTTTTATATCATGCATTACTTGCAAATATCATATCAAGAGGCATGACACTTTTAGCAATAATAGCAAGTGGTGTACCAACAACGATTTTATTGTGAGATCACCCACTTCAGATTTTATATACCTCTTCAAACAATTTAAATAGCCATCACAAATATATCAAAGCAGAGCCATGATGCTAAATTTATAAGGAAAGAAAAATTGATAATATGGGATGAAACACTTATGGCTAAGTGTCAAACGGAGTTCTAGAGATATATTGGATATTAATGAACCGTTTGGTTAAAAATTAATGGTTTGGGAGGTAATTTATGTCAACTACTACCAGTAGTTCCAAAATCGACAAAAACAAAGACTGTAAAAGCTAGCTTACCAAAGTTATACTTCTGGCCTCAATGAAAAAAATTCAACTGACAAGAAATATAAAGTAAGAACAAATCTAATATTCAGTGTCTTCTTGCATCGTGTCAGAAACGAATAAGAGCATAAAAGATTATTTGGTTCTTTCTACATAATTAGTTATCAATTCCTATGATAATAGTAGTGCGTTAGAGAAATATTTCTATCATTAGATTAAAATGCAATTTGTGCAAATCGCATGATAGAATTAAAAAGATATATTAGCTAGTAGAAATGAATATGTTGATCAACTAAATAAAAAATTGATTGCAAAATTTTATAGTAAAAATAAATGTTTTCCTGTTTTGACTTAGTAGAAAAGCAAAATACTTAAATACTTTAATACCAAATGGCCTTCTACCATACATGTTTGTTGTCAAGTTTATTATTTCTTATACGACGAATAGCTTATGTAATAGCACACAGATAGTATATAGAAGTTTTGACAATAACGTCATACATGCAAAAATTATGATACTGGTCAATGTACTTCTAAGTATATTCTTATTCCTGAATTCAACTTTCGTCTTCCGAAACTAAGGAATATCCTTTTAAATTTGTTTGAAAATAATTTTTAGTATTTTATGTTTTGCAAATACAATAAATAAAGCACAAGGAAAAACATTCTAAAAGTTGGACTATATTTACCGCAATAGATTTTCTTGCACGAACAACTGCATGTTGCACTTTCAAGAGGGATATCAAGATCGATAACAAGAGTTCTGGTTAAAATAGAGCAACCAAAGCACTAGGAGGAAAAATACACAAAAAAATACTGTCCACAAAGAAGTGTTCATTAAGATACCATTACATTAAATACTTTTAAACTATGATTCATAATTATCTAACTACCATGACAAAATTGATCATTTTAGTAAGTTTTAATGATGTCCTTTTATTTAAATTCATGTATTATGGTAATTGTCACACCTCATTTTTCCCGAGGGATAGGGAATAGGGGAATTTTTTCAATTAAAGTGACATTATTCGAAATAAGATTATTTATTTATTTAGAGTCGCCACTTGGGATAATTATTATGGTGTCCCAAGTCACCGGTTTATTTTAAAAAATCTAGTCGAGGAAATTTGACTCTATTTGTGGTCTGTGAACACAGAAGACCGGGTAAGGAATTCTGTTAACCCGGGAGAAGGTGTTATACATTCCCGGATTCTATGGTTTTAGCACGGTCACTCAACAGTTAACACTTGGCCTAATTATCTAGCTTATTACATATTTTGAACCTATTGTGCATTTTTAACTTTTAACCGCTTTTAATCGCTTTTTAAGATTTATAGAGTTTATCTGAATAAGTCACGATGTCGCGCACTTATTATTTTTGTGCACGTTGCGAATCGCGCCATGTGAGACGCACCCCCGATTTACAATGTGTTTATTTTTATTATCCTTTAAAGTTGTGGTCAAGTCACGTGAGACGGGCACTTGAATTGGGTTTTACATATCATTGACTATGCCATGGGAACCGTACCCATAGTCATGATGATTTATTTAAACGCGCCTAAAGCAAACTACGACATTTGAGAGCTGTGTTTTTCTATTTACCCAGTAATTCACTATAAGGCCATAACTTGCGAGAATTCTTGGTAGGGTCTGCCTTGGTATTCTTGGCGGATCCATTCACTGAATTAAACTGAAAAGGTTATAATTCTAAGTGTTAGGTTGAATTTTTGTTATATTGGGGCCGAACGAGCACGAGCTTGCCCGGGCTGGACATGAGGCCATTCAAAGCATCTACTGGCCTTGGTTTGATCTGCCGGCCTCGGTTTTAATCTGCTGGCCTCAGTTTAATCTGCTGGCCTCGATTTTAATTTGCTGGCCTCAGTTTAATTAATTGGTGTCGATGGCCCACACCAAATTCCTTTAGGGGGCCCACTAAAGTGATGATCGGCTCTTGATCGAAGCCAAATCGTATACACTTCTGCATGGGCTTTTCAATCCTCAAATTTGATCAACCGATGATCGAGCTTGAGGACTATGGACTCCGGATCGAAGCCATACCGCCTACACTTCTGCGTAGATTCTTTCAATCCTCGAATTTGATCAATCAGTGATCGAGCTCGAGGGCTGACTAACTTTAGCTTCACCAATTTACCTCAAAACATGACTACTTAACTGGACGACTACCAAGCTAAGGTCCATATCAAAGGCTGAGTAACCTTCACTCAGTATGGCATTTAAACATAACCAAACAGTAATGATCGAGCAGTGGAGCAGCAGATAGAGTTTTCGAAACAACAAGCAATTACAGTTTAAGTTTTAACTCAAAACAGACAGTGTCGTTAACAGAACAATACTTGCAGAGAATATTATAAGCTCATAAAGGTAGGATGGTCGTGAATTTTAGTCATCATTTTATGTACCTCAAAGAAGAATTACAGGTGAAATCTTTACATACATATCTGCTTATAGATGAATTTGGAACTAGCCAAGTAGATGCTAAGAAAAACAACTAATGAGTGAGCTCAACAGGATCGGCAACAGGAAACAGAAGAACAACCTCAAGTCTTGGCTAAACTAGCAGAGTGACAACAACAGATTTTTCCAATAGCTCTATGCAATGCTGAAGAAAACAGAAGTTGAATAGCAAATTAAAATAGAGGAACAACTTGAGAAAACCTTGATGGAATTTTCTGAGTGTTATCTTTTTGAATCAGTGTGAAAAATGAAGAGAAACTCCTGAACTTTTCAGAGAATTCATGTGGATCCATGCCTCGTCTATGTCTCTCTGTGTGTGCGAGGTCCAGAGGAGAGAGTGACGAAGGAGAGGCTGGCTAAGTTTTTTGCATCCAACAAGAGAATTTTTTTTTTTTAATTTTATTTTTTTTGGTCTCCCAGCCAAAGTGTGTTTTTATTTGCTCTATGAGCACCTTTATATAGGGAGTACTGAATTTGGAAGAATCAAATGGGGGGAAAGGGAATCTGTCAGTGCCAAATCCGCATCTGTCAGAAGAGAAGGAATATTTCCATAACCAACACTGCCAGCTGTCCTATTAGCAGTAACATCTTTTCTTTTCGAGCCCTCTTCTTTTGTTTTAACTACTAAGGCCCTCTAGAGTTTAATTATATATTCAACTACAACCCCTTTAACCCGCCTAAGTATACACTTACTAAATCGAGACTAATGGGTCTGCCTATCAACCAAGGCAGGTCTCAGTTTCGACCCCAAACCGCCGGATCGAGGTGAGAGACAAATTTTGAGCCATTGGATCGAGGGACGATTAATGGCTGAGATCGAGGGCGAGGGAGATGAGGGGCATCTCTAGGATTTGTTTGAGGGGAGGATCGAGATGGGTTTCGAACCACCGGATCGGCGGCGAGCAATGGCTAGGATCGAGGGCAGGAGAGACGAAGGGCGTCTCTGGAAATGTTCGAGGGGAGGGTCGAGATGGGTTTCGAACCGTCGGATAGAGGGCAGGAGAGACGAAGGGCGTCTCTGGGTTTGTTCGAGGGTAGGATCGAGATGGGTTTCGAACCGTCGGATCGAGAGCGAGCAATGGCTGGGATCGAGGGTAGGAGAGATGAGGGGTGTCTCTGGGGTTTTTCGAGGGGAGGGTCGAGATGGGTTTCGAACCGTCGAATCAAGGGCAGGACAGACAAAGGGTGTCTCTAGGGTTTGTTCGAGGGGAGGATCGAGATGGGTATCGAACTGTCGGATCGATGGCGAGCAATGACTGGGATCGAGGGCAGGAGAGACGAGGGGCGTCTCTGGGGTTTGTTCGAGGGGAGGGTCGAGATGGGTCTCGAACCGTCGAATCGAGGGCGAGCAATGGCTGGGATCGAGGGCAGGAGAGACAAAAGACGTCTCTGGGGTTTGTTCAATGGGAGGGTCGAGATGGGTTTCAAACCGTCGAATCGGGGGCGAGCAATGGCTGGGATCGAGGGCAGGAGAGACGAGGGGCGTCTCTGGGGTTTTTTCAAGGGGAGGGTCGAGATGGGTTTCGAACTGTTGGATCGAGAGGCGATCGACGGCTGAGATCGAGGGCGAAAGACGTCTTTAGGGTTCGTCAAGGGGGGATCGAGATGGGTTTCGAACCGACCAGAAGTTGGGCTTAAAAAATAGTGGCCCGATACGATTTAGCTTAATAGCTTTTTCTTTCTCTAAATCTTTTCGGAAATAGCCACATTGCTTTTAATTGCATTTATTTTGTAGGAATGTTTCCGTAGGGCAAAAATTACGTGCTTACAGATGCCCCTTTTTGCTCGAGAACATAAAGAGTTTTTGGGCAAAGATAAAGCGAGCAATTTATGCCCGTTTGATACTTCATGTGAAGCATTTGAAAAAAAGTTTGACGGAACCTTGCTTCAAAGGTTGCCTATATATCCTTGGCTATAAAGGAATCAGGTCAATGTAGTTCTGGAAGTTTTGGTAGCTGCAACTACCGAAAAGCTGATCTCACTGTTGTTGCTGCTGTTACTGCTTGCTGAACTCCTTATTACACCAAAATCAAATGAAAATAAACTAAACAAGCCTATCAGCTATGAGTTAAAAGATTCCTATCTATAAGTGTTTTAAAGCTTGATCTTGAGTCTCGACTGGTTCTTCACGCAGACTCTGATCTGAATCGTGATACTTGCTGGCTGCAGGTGCTAGTTCATTCTTCTACAGCTTTTTTTTTTAAATCAAAGCAGGGATTGCAATTCTCCTGACTTTAGTCATGTCTTGAATGTTCCACGTCTTTTATCTGCTTCTGCATTTTGGACTCAACTTTTTTCTTTTCTTTCTTATTCTGGGTGAAACTTCTTTTTCTGGTCATCTCGAACCCTATGCCTCGAGGTAAAACCTGCTCAAACACCAAAATAAACAGACGAACAAAACTTTTTTCTGCCCCAGTTTTCACTAGGAAAAAATTCATGAGTTATTTGTGATCAAACTCTATGCTATTTCATTATTGAAAGCAATAAAGGTCGGGAATGGTATACCCGGTGAAAACATGATTATTTGGGAATAGCGTTCTCTGATTGTTAAAATGATGCCCCAACTAAGGAGTGAAAACACTATGTTGGAAAGAAGACTAGGTGGAGACCCTATGTCCAAAATAAAATCAACAAGGGAGTGGAGACCCTATTTTGGAAAGAAGACTAGGGAGTGGAGACCCTATATCTAAAATAAAATCAACTAGAAAATGGAAACCCTATGTTGGAAAAGAGACTAGGGAATGGAGACCTTATGTCTAAAATGAAATCAACTAGGGAGTTGAGACCCTATGTTGGAAAAAGAAACTAGGGAGTTGAGACCCTATGTCTAAAATAAAATTAACTAGGGAGTAGAGACCCTATGTTGGAAAGATATTAGGGAGTGGAGACCCTATGTCTAAAATAAAATCAACTAGGGAGTGAAGACCCTATGTTGGAAAAGAAGACTAGGGAGTGGAGACCTTATGTTAGAAAAAGAGACTAGGGAGTGGAGACCCTATGTCTAAAATAAAATCAACTAGGGAGTGGAGACCCTATGTCTAAAATAAAATCAAATAGCGAGTGGAGACCCTATGTTGGAAAAAGAGACTAGGGAGTGGAGACCCTATGTCTAAAATAAAATCAACTAGGGAGTGGAGACCCTATGCTGGAAAACGAGACTAGAGAGTGGAGACCCTATGTCCAAAATAAAATCAACTAGGGAGTGGAGACCCTATGTTGGAAAAAGAGACTAGGGAATGGAGACCCTATGTCTAAGATAAATCAACTAGGGAGTAGAGACCCTATGTTGTAAAGAGACTAGGGAGTGAAGACCCTATGTCTAAAATGAAATCAACTAGGGAGTGGAGACCCTATGTTGGAAAAGAGACTAGGGAGTGGAGACCCAATGTCTGAAACATCATCAATTAGGGAGTGGGGAGACCCTATGTTGGAAAAAAGACTAGGGAGTGGAGACCTTATGTCTGAAATATCATCAACTAGGGAATGAAGACCCTATGTTGGAAAAGAGACTAGGGAGTGGAGACCCTATGTCCAAAATAAAATCAACTAAGGAGTGGAGACCCTATGTCTAAGATGAAATCAACTAGGGAGTGGAGACCCTATGTTAGAAAAGAGACAAGGGAGCGGAGACCCTATGACTAAAATATCATCAACTAGGGAGGGGAGACCCTATGTTGGAAAAGAGACTAGGGAGTGGAGACCCTATGTCTAAAACATCATCAACTAGGGAGTGGAGACCCTATGTTGGAAAAGAGACTAGGGAGTGGAGACCTATGTATAAAATGAAATCAACTAGGGAGTGGAGATTCTATGTTAGAAAAGAAGACTAGGGAGTGGAGACCCTATGTCTAAAATAAAGTCAACTAGGGAGTGGAGACCCTATGTTGGAAAAGAAGACTAGGGAGTGGAGACCCTATGTCTAAAATAAAATCAACTAGGGAGTGGAGACCCTATGTTGAAAGAGTGAATAGGGAGAGGAGACCGTATATCTAAAATAAAATCAACTAGGGAGTGGAGACCCTATGTTGGAAAAGAGACTAGAGAGTGAGACCCTATGTTTGAAATATCATCAACTAGGGGGTGGAGGCCCTATGTTTGAAAATACAGTTAGGGATTGGAGACCCTATACTACCATGATTTTGAATTTTCTTTCTTTTCATTTTCATCATTTTTTTTTATATAAAATGCGGGAAAGGATTTGGAGAAGACTTCCCTTTTGGAGTTGTCACCATTGCTGTTTCTAGCTCCCACACAGTTTCCTTTTGGTTGCACCTGCGTTTCGCGAGGTTGGCTTTGGGTTGCACCTATTTTTGTGTTTCAAACAAAGAACAATTTGTCAGTTTGAAACGTGGTTGGTTTTGCGGCCTTGCGCGTTTCAATCACTTGATATTGGTCGGATCATCAATGACAACTTCAAACTAGAATTAGTTGTTTCCTGGATATCAATTGCATTTCTGGCCCCGTAGAACTTTTGCTTTTCAAAAATTTACCATGACGGTCGGTCACGTGGGACCTACCCTTTTTCAGTTTTATCTTGCCTTTGTGGGCATTCGATTTCTTTCTTCTAGTTTTAGCTTCAGAGCACTTAGGCATTTTGAGCTTTTCAACCTTACCAAGATAGGTTAGTCACACTGGACTCAACCTTTCAACTCCACTTTCGCCCTTATAGGCACTTCAATTTGAATTCTTTCTTTCGAGAATCTTGATTTCAAAGCATCAACCACCATGGTTAGTCGGGATTAACTTGATGCCCCTGCCAAGGTTGGGTGCCTTTTTTACACGTTATCTTGTATCGAACGAGAACCATGTAACTCAATCTTGCTACACCTTCTTTGCCTTAGTTTTGGAACATAGTTAGACTGAAAGGGATTCAAAGAAAAACAAACAATGGCATGGACAATGAATTTATACAACAGGTATCCCTTTCGAGGAAAGGAAAGAAGGACTTATCTGGAGTGCGTGCGGACTTCAATGAACATGACATGTCTTTTGGACTGAATGCCTGATCTATGCAAACCGTCCGACTCTCAGCAATTCACCACAAGTTTTGCCTCGAAATCAAGAAACCTTGCCTAGGACTGTGTGGAAGCCAATGGCTGTGAAGATCCTTTTTTCGATCAGTAGTGCCCTTTGCGGGTTTTTACCAGCTAACCCTCTCATTTCTCTTCCCACCATCGCCTTTTAGTGCTCTTTGCAGGTTTTCACCAATAAGACTCTCTCATTTTTATTTTCTCTGCTTGCCGTCGCCCTATGGTGCCCGTGAGGGTTTTCACCAATAAGACTCTCTCATTTTATTTCTCTCATTTTGGTTACCTTAAATCCAAATGACTGTATCCTCCAATTCTTTGGACATTCTCGTTGATTGATCGAAAGGTCTTGAAAAGGATTTGGGTACAAAAGATTTGGATTGAATTACAGCTTTGGAACCTTTCAAGCAAAACTGTCGCTGAACCATTGTAACATCTGTCCCAGTTTCAACTTTTTGGGAATATGGATTTTTATTTCGGTGTGACTGAACCCCTGAGAGAGGCTGCCTACGTATCCTTTCATAATCAAGTCAAACGTAGTTCAAACAACTTTGTTTTTGGTTTACTTTTGCTTTTTCTTTCTCTTTTTGTTTCTTTTATTCTTCTTTTTTTTTTTTTTTTTTTTGTTTTTACCTTTTTTTTTCTTTCTTGTTTTTTTTTTTCCAATAACTCCTTCAAGTTCCAAAAAGGGTAATCAAAGAAAAGGTAACCGGCTTAAAGAGTTTGCAAAGGGTTAATAGTGTTTGGGTAGCGAGAATGAAAGCTTTCGTCATCCCAATCAAAGAATGTTAGTGTTGTGAAAAGGGGGTCAAACATAATACCTTTTTACTATGTCTGCATTGACAGTTGTCTCGCGATCATTTCCCCCGATATCTCCCAAATACAGTGCTCTCTTTGGCAATAGTTTTCTTATGATAGACCTTCCAATTTGGAGCAAATTTTCCTTTAGCTTCTTCATGATGTGGGAGAATACGTTTCAGAACAAGCTGGCCCACTTCAAATTTTCTGGGCCTCACTTTCTTATTATAAGCACGAGCCATTCTTTGTTGGTACAACTGCGCATGGCACATCGCGATCATTCGTTTTTCATTGATCATGGTCAATTTTTCCAAATGGGTTCTGACCCATTCTTCATCCTCAATCTCGGCTTCTACAATGATCCGAAGAGAGGGAATCTCAACTTCGTTCCAGTTTTCTATGTATTTTCTTACAAGCCTTGTCTGCAAAACATTCTGTTTCTTGATTCATCATTTTGGGGTCTGACAACGTTCTATGATCTAGGCATGAAGTCCGCAAGCATGTCATGTCCTTAAAATCTGCATTAACAGAACTGAGAAGAGAACAAGAAAAGTGACAAAATTAAGAAAAGAGACATTCCTAGACAATGAAATATTAATTAATTTGATATTTTTTAATTTTATTTTTATTTTTTAAAGATAGAAGGGTTTACATTAGAAAGTAAGACAGTAAAGTAAAATATCCGGATTACACCCTAAAATAATCCGAATGCAAAAAAGATAGCAAGACCGGCTACCGAGACTCCCATCTGACAGAGAACTTTTTCAGGTTTAGCGACCATTTTTTTGCTTTTCTTCTGTCTCGGCAATGGATGCAATGGCCTTAAGTGCTGAACCAAATTCTCCATCATCACAGATCATTCCAACTATTGGCCCATTGGTGTGAGAAGGCAAGGGATTATTCGTCACATCATGAGCCCCTTCATCCTGAAGAACTATTGTGTTGACCTCAATGAGGTCTTCCACTACTCTTTTGAGAGTCCAACAATCTTTAGTATCATGCCCCACAGCTCCGGAGTGGCATTCACATCTAGCATCAGCTCGGTGCGAGGGGGACTCGGGGTTCGGCCGGTTCGGGGCTACTGGCTGCAGCAGACCTAGACTAGCTTTTGGAATAAGCTAGAGTATGATTCACCAATAGGGGTGAACTGATTCCTTCTGGGGGGCTCTCTTAGGCGAGGATTATATCAGGAAATATTTTGTTGGGGATTATATGGAGCTTGGTAGGGATGGTTATTTCTGGAAAGTGGAGCTCGGGCTTGATTATATTGCTGTTGTGGACGGGCGTAAGGTTGGGCATTCATCACCGCATAGTGGGGTGGTGCCACAACATAAGCAGCATCTTGATGGGTATAATAGTATTGTGGGACCTTAGGAAGCATATATGATTGGTTGAATGACCTGCGGGCCCCCCTCGAGCTCTAAACCATCATGGTTCTCTATTCTCTCTCGTTTCTGTTCATCAAACCTCCCGGACTATTATGAACAGCATGTGATGTGGCCTTAAAGGCAGCATGACTTAACCCGTTTTCTACCATCTCCCCAATTTTGATAGCCTCAGAGAATGGCTTACCCATAGCGGACATCATATTCTAGAAGTAATCGGCCTCTTGGCCTGTAGGAAGACTGTAACCATTTCAGCTTCATCCATTAGAGGCTTTACCCTGGCAGCTTGCTTGCGCCATTTGACAGCATATTCACGGAAGCTTTCTGTTATTTTCTTTTTCAAATTGGACAAAGAGTTTCTGTCGGGAGCGATATCCACATTATAATGGAACTGGCTGACAAAATCTCAGGCCAAATCATCCCACACGTGTCAATGAGTAATCTCTTGATCGATGTACCACTCAGAAGCACATCCGGTGAGACTTTCTCCAAAATAGGCCATTAACAGCTCATCTTTTCCACCAACGCCTCTCAGCTGGTTACGGTATTGTTTCAGGTGAGCGATGGGGTCTCTGTGTCCGTCGTACTTTACAAATTTTGGCATCTTGAAGCCAGCTGGCCAGTGGACATGGGGAAACATACACAGGTCGGAGTATAAGACACTCTTTTGGCCGCTTAAGCCTTGCATGTTTTTCAAGCTTTGTTCTAAGATCTTCATCTTCTAAGCTATCTCCTCTTGCTCGGGATTCTTGACAACCTTTTCTTGCTCAACCGGAAACTCATACTGTGGTTGTTGGGCGTACGAGTCCGGAGCGACATGAATCATATCAGGTTGAAATGGCGGTCCTTGGAAGGTGAATGATGGGGGTTCAAAGCATGGCCTGGGCACAATTGGTTGTGCCATGGTGAAGACCGGTGCTGCAGAGAACATTTCTGGCGGTGCCTGTGAGGCCGGTGCCTGAGGACGAACCATAGAAGGCATGCCAGAACCGTTAGACGACATTGGAGGGTATCCTCACGGGATGAACGGGTTGGGCACAGGGACGTTGGCAGCCCCACCTGACCCTTGGATCAACTCAGTGAACCTAAGAATTGCACTCGGTGGTTCCCTAACATTAGACCACGCGTCCCACATTTCCAACATGCAGAGACGCAACATCCTATTTTCTTCAGCGACTGCTGATTCTGGCTGTGGAATAGCCGATGCCGGGCTATCCTCAGGATCGATAATCGGTAGATGACTTTCGGAGGCCATAGGAGCCCTACCTTTGAATCTTGTGAAGTATGGATGAGAAACAAGATTACCAACAAAATTAACCACCTGAACAACACCTGGCTGATTTGCACATACAACCTTGTTAGTTTCAAGACATTTAACATATAGAAAATCGCACCTTGGGATACAATGCACCTAAACAGTTAAACGCTTCCATTATGGGTTTGAATGGTTGTGTCTTTCATCTCGGCCTTAACTAATCCTTTTCCATAGTGTATCTTTTTTCTTTCGCTCCTTTTTTTTTCAACTCAATTTTCTTTTCTTTTTTTCAGTTTATTATTTTTTACTCGATTTGTTTATGGCTATGATCGAATCCGATAGGGATTGCCTACGTATCATGACGCCCCATGAATCGGATCATTACGTAGTTCAGGAAGATCATGAATAAAGTAAATAAACTAACTCTTATTCATGAAAGCTCCTAACAAGGAAAATTTTCTTCTTTTTTTTAATTTAAGTTTTAAAATTTTCTTTTAATTTTGTTTTGTTTTTGTTTTTTTCTAATTTATGAAAGAAAGGATTCTAAAGAAGAAAATATTTTTTTTGAATGTTTGGGAAAAAGACTTCTAAAAAAGGTAGAAATATTCTTTGGGTTTAAATTTTTTTTTTATTTGGAATATTCTAAGGAAAGACTTATGAAGAAGGAATTGAAGGAAAGTATTTTGTTGTTTTGGATTTTCTTAAAATTGGGGGTCGGAACCGATGAAGTTTGCCTATGTATCTCACATCCGGTGAGAATTAGACCCGCGTAGTTCTATAAGTTCTAAGGCAATAAAGAAAGGTAACTTATTTCGAAATAACTTTTTCCCCTTTTTTCAAAATTTCGGCAGAGTTCCGGGACTTTTCAAATATCTAGATTTTCAGAATCGGGTGAATTCTCCATCCTACCTCACTCTTGCTTTATTTATTTTATTTTCCTCCGATTTTCTTTCCCTATTCAAAAATCCGATCAACATGCAAACCGAAACAAACAAATGCACAAGTAGCACGTGAAATGCATCAGGATGGTCTTTTAATTTGGGTACACCTGTCCTAGACGGACCCAACCCCTGTGAGGAGTCCCAAAGTCAAATGCACGTGATGCAAACAAAATTTCCTTCTAAGGATTCGTCATGAGGCTATGTCATTCTAGGTTTAAATTCTGGGTATGTTGTTCTAGACCTGGCTTACCCGAGCGGACAACTCGAGCCGGGGAGGGGCAACGTACCGGGAACCAAGAGGCCATCCGGCTTTGTAACTGATCTGATCCTCGTTCTAAATTAGGGACATGACACTCTAACAGAAAAGGAGCCACGCCAGCGTGCGTTTCCCAGAAGATTTAGAAGACTCAGAGATGAGAAGGATTTCGTAGCAGTTTATATATACAGTTCACAGAATATCAAAGTGATAAAAAGCGACATATAGCACATTATGCTCAAAACACATAAAAAAATCAGATAACAACAAAAGCCAAGTAGAACAGTTATTCTATGCTCGAATTCTGAACCTTGAACTAGAGATTTTGGGTTAGTTCCCCAGCAGAGTCGCCAGAGCTATCACACCTCCTTTTTCTCGAGGGATAGGGAATAGGGGAATTTTTTCCAATTAAAGTGACATTATTCGAAATGGGATGATTTATTTATTTAGAGTCGCCCTTGGGATAATTATTATGGTGTCCCAAGCCACCGGTTTATTTTGAAATTCCAAACTGAGGAAATTTGACTCTACTTGTGGTCTGTGAACACAGAAGACCAGGTAAGAAATTCTGTTAACCCGGGAGAAGGTGTTAGGCATTTTCGGATTCTTTGGTTTTAGCACGGCTGCTCAACAATTAACACTTGGCCTAATTATCTGGTTTATTACATATATTTTGAACCTATTGTGCATTTTTAACTTTTAACCGCTTTTAATCATTTTTTAAGATTTATGGAGTTTATCTGAATAAGTCGCAATGTCGCGCACTTATTATTTTTGTACACGTTGCGAATCGCGCCACCTGAGACGCACCCGCGATTTACAACGTGTTTATTTTTATTATCCTTTGAAGTTGTGGTCAAGTCACGTGAGACGCGCACTTGAATTGGGTTTTACATATCATTGACTATGCCACGGGAACCGTATCCATAGTCATGATGATTTATTTAAACGCGCCTAAAGCAAACTACGATTTTTGAGAGCTGTATTTTTCTAATTACTCAGTAATTCACTATAAGGCCATAACTTGCGAGAATTCTTGGTAGGGTCTGCCTTGGTATTCTTGGCGGATCCATTCACTGAATTAAACTGAAAGGGTTATAATTCTAAGTGTTAAGTTGCATTTTTGTTATGTTGGGCCGAACGAGTACGAGCCTGCCCAGGCTGGACATGAGGCCCTTTAAAGCATCTGTTGGCCTCGATTTAATCTGTTGGCCTCGGTTTTAATCTGCTGGCCTCAGTTTAATCTGCTGCCCTTGGTTTAATTAATTGGTGTCGATGGCCCCTACCAAATTCCTTTAGGGGGGACAACTGAAGTGATGTTGGGCTCCTGATCGAAGCCAAATTGTATACACTTCTGCATAGACTTTTCAATTCTCAAATTTGATCAACCGGGATCGAGCTTGAGGACTATGGACTCCGGATCGAAGCCATACCGCCTACACTTCGGCGTAGATTCTTTCAATCCTCGAATTTGATCAAGCAGAGATCGAGCTCGAGGGCTGAATGACTTTAGCTTCACCGATGTCCCTCAAAACATGAGTGCTTAACTTGACGACTACCTAGCTAAGGTCCAGATCAAAGGCTGAGTAACCTTCACTCAGTATAGCATTTAAAAAACAGTGGCACAATTCGATTTAGCTTAATAGCCTTTTCTTTCTTTCTCTAAATCTTTGTGGAAATAGCCACGTTGCTTTTAATTGCACTTATTTTGTAGGAATATTTTCGTAGGGCAAAAATTACGTGCTTATAGTAATGTAATAATATTTTTTAGCATTTAGATGATTGTTGTATTATTATACATAATTTTTTTTATTAATTAAATTTTATTGTTCCTTCATATAAATAAATATTTAAATCATCACGTGCCATTATTAACGTGCAACACACGTTCATAGATACTAGTAATTTTAAAAAAGCAAAAAATAATACATTTTGTAGGCATAAATGTGCCATGAAGGTAAGTAGATGGGTATTTTTAACAAAATATGTGGATGAAGGGTATATGTAGACCTTCTTTGATAGTTCAGAGAAATTTTTGGCTCGTTTTTCGTTTTCTTTAACTCAAAAAAAAACTTTTATTGGACTTAATCAGCAACCATCAAGTTACAATAAAACTATCAGTATACTCCCAAGACATATATTATTTGTACCTTTTGTTGGATTTGATTATTTTGTAATATTGTTCGATGCACCTCAGTCTTTAACATCGATATTTTTACAAGGGATTTTTTCGTTCTTATACAGTATATCAAAACTTATTACGAAAAATGTCCATGCTTATGAATTTACCCGACCTAAATACAGTTTATCTACAAAATCTATACATTTCTATAAACTAGAATCCTTTCTACGATAGTCTTCCTTATTTAGGCACGAGATTTTTGGGATCGCTTAGAAATTTTACTGACGCAATCCTCGCACCAATTATGAATGCAACATATTCGTAGAATCCTTCTATTACGCAGATTTTCAGTGGGTATCATCACATCCTTCTGTTTTCTATTTTTTTCTGGTTTCCTCTGGTTTTTCATAAACAATGATTTTGAACAATTCAATTGTAAACAATTAGCTACAATCGAATTGAATTTCGTGACACAATGTCAAAATTAGCGCATGCTTCAGCTCAATGGGTGGTGGGATAGCGTTGGGAGATACAAAGATTTTGATGTTGATGGAATTGTAGTTAATGACGATTCAAATTATAGTCAATTGAATTCCACAATTGTAGAGAATCAAATGATCGATACCTCCGCAAAAATCATCGAAATCAAATACACTGTCAATGAACGTAGTCCTCCAATGGAAATTCGGAGTGATATGGGAGTGCGAGCGTATATGGAAACGAAAAAGGAAAACAAAAACTTAGGAATGTATCCGTTGTGTATAACAGTGCGTGATTTCGATTTGGAATGCAATATGTCTCGCAGGTTTGCTCTGTTTTTCCAGTGCCGATGTTTTTTCAATTTCAAGTGTTTTACAATTTTTCAATATATTATCTACAATTGTACTACATAACAAATGTAGTTCAACTATTTTATATCTACAAGTATTATTTCAAATATTGAACACACGAATATACAGAGGTCTGGATTGCTATACTTTTAATTAAGTGCAGGTTCTTTCGATTATCGTAATACTAACATGGTACAATTGTCAAGCAATTGTAACATAATTGGAGAAGTATCAGGAACAATGAAGTTGATTGATATGCAAACATCTTCGGCAATTGTGGAATCTGAAAGTATCATCATAACAGAACATACGCCAAATGTAATTGAAGTTGGTCAAGTTTACCAAGACAAGCAAATAATTGTCTGTGCAAAGAAGCATTATTATGTCATGAATAAGTTTCAATTTAGAGTGAAAAAGGTCTAGTGCAAGAAGGTATGAACATTTTATTTGTCATTCATATTGTGGATAAGTTGTAGTCTTTTTGTATATAAATTGTTTAAGATAATTTTTTGTGCATAAACAGCTTTGTACTTTGTAGCTACAATATCCATAACATTTTTTAAATTGTTTTTATTCTGTAGTTACTACCTCGTATGTGTTGGTGACAATTGTACGTAGCACTTCAAGTCCACCAGTATAAATGAATCAGCATTGTTCAAGGTTCGAAATTCAATAGCTTGAACACATTCTCTTTGATGGACGACACATACATAAAACACAAACCAACTGCCATGGTAGTTGGCAGCATGGTAATGCCAAAATACGCAGATCCTAAGACAATATACACACCAAAAGACATACAAACTGACATGTTGTCGGATCATAGTATGAACTTATCATACATGCAAGCTTGGAGAGCAAAGGAAAAAGCTTTGAAATTTTTGAGAGGTCATCCTGCTTATTCCTACAGCCGATTGCCGAGTTATTTGTATATTCTGGAGAAGACTTATCCAGGATCGGTAGTAAAATTGCAGAAGACTGAAGATGACTATTTTTTGTATGCATTTGTCGCACTTAGTACGTCCGTCAAGGGTTGGGAGCATTCTAGGCCAGTTGTAATAGTTGAGTAGGACCTTCTTGAAGTCGGCATATAGGGGAATCATGCTAACAGCTAGCACAATGGATGCAGCACGTAATGTAGATAAATTGTAAAAATATTGTTATAAAGTTATTTTTGAAACTGTATTTTTTATATTCTTAAGTTTTATTACAGAAATTGAATTTCTTTTTGCTACCTGTATGATAAGTAGTATATTACCACTAGCATACGCCGTTGTTGATTCAGAAAATAACGCATCATGGAGGTAGTTTTTTGAGAAATTCAAACATGCATATGAAGAAAACCCAAATATGTGTGTTGTTTTGGACTGGAAGGAGAGTATCTTGAAGGCAACATCTACTGTTTATACCAAAATGCCACATTATGCCTGCATGTGGCATATTTGGACAAATGTAAGGTCAAAGTTCAAGAAGGGTCATCTAAAGTTAAGCGAATTGTACTTTGCCACGGCACGATCATACACGCTTGATGAATTTAATGAAAGAATGTCAAAGATTGAAGAGATCAACACACGTGTTAAAGCATACCTATACGATATTGGCTATCACAGATGGTCTTGGGTACATGCTACAGTGAACAGAACGTGGACAATGACATCAAACATTGCAGATTCATTGAAAGCGGTAACCAAAGATGCAAGAGAGTTTCCCGTAGTAGAACTATTAGAGTACATGTGGACTCTTCTTGAACGTTGGACTAATGAAAAGTTATTGAATGCAAAGGGTACATTCACATACCTTGGGAAAAAATACAACAAAGAGTTGGAGGACAACAAGACATTATCACAGAAGATGAGAGTAAGCTATAGTCAATCACATTAGATCATTGATTCTATCAAACTAAATATATAATGTTAATTGTAGAAAAGTTATTGTATAATTGTAGTTATATTGTTTTGTATTTGTTGTTGATTACTTGTTGTGTGTTTGTAATGAAATTGTAGGTGAGTGTTCAACATATTACATCCATATTGTGATAGATGGTGTGAAGCGCTTCATTCAAAACAAGAGATGTAGTTGTGGACAATTCTAACTTGATGAACTTCCTTGTGCACATGCTTTGGCGGCTTTGAGGCACATGAACGAGTCTTAGAAAAACTATTATTCTCCTTATTACATGAGGAAGAGCCTTCTGCAGACTTATGAAATACCTGTAGACCCGCTGCCTGACGAAAGCAAATGGAATGTGCCACAGCATATAGCTGAAGAAGTTGCAAAGCCACCTACTGGGAAAAGACAACCAGAGAAACCTCATACAAACCATATGATGAAGAAAATGCAAAAAAGTACAAGATTTCATGTGGCAACTGCGGAGTAGAAGGGCATAGCAAAAGATCTTGTAGGAATGCTCCAAAAAGAAAATAAAAATTGATACATTTTAAAGTTTTTCTTTTTTACTTAGTACTCTTGATGATAATCTGTCCGTTAAGACATGAAGTTGTATTTGTTCTGTTCTGGAGAATTATAGTTGTGGTGTAAATGTTTTGTTAATTTGAATAAACGTTGTCTCATAGAATGAATGCTTGCTAAACAGATTTCAACTCTTAATGCAATTGGTTTGTAGTTGTTTTGTTCAAATACTAGGTTTATTTATTACTTTCAAACTTTCATAACAAGACAACTAAATTGAATAAATTATGTATTTTTGTATATTAGTTGTAGAAATAATTATAGCTATGCTTTAAATAAATTATATAGTACGAAAATCGAGATTAAGTACTAACAACTTTCAATAAAAAAAAACTACAGATGTTATATATTCTATATATTAGAATTCTAGACAAAATAACAACACAAAAGGCAAAACAATTGTAGTACAAATCTACTACAAATAAATTGCAGTTGACTCCTTCCTAATAAATAATTTGTCTACAACTTTACTACAATCCAGTTACATCTAAACACTTTAACTATAATTTTTCTACTGAAAAGGGCAACTAATTCTTCTTTTTTCGAATATGTGTTTTCTCGTTCACAGGTGGTGCCCCTTTTCTTCTTGCTAATCTTCCCGTCACCTCACTTTCACTAATTGCACCAAGCTCTTGCTTTTTCCTAGCATAATCCCAAAGGAGCGCTCCATAGCATCGTCGGTGTTGATCAATATCAGAAAAGTCTTCCTTTGAAATCGATAGCTCTCAAATGCTGACATATTCTACAAATGCCGCCACGTATACACCACAGTCACTGCAAAAAATAATGGAGGAAAAGTTTTAGTATTTAATGTAAAATACAATTAATTAAATAGATAGAAGGAAAGCAGCACATACAGTGATCCTTTTTTTGCTGGGGTATCTCACCGGCCAATCACTGAATGTCAAGAGGGTCAGTAACACCTTTTTCAATGTATGCCTTTGTGTTCTTGTAGTTGATATCTGGACGCTTGCCATAGAAGGCGGTGCATGACAAGTAGAGTGGGATCATAGTAGCAAACTTGTTGACAACAGATTCAACGAGTTTGTGATTTTGTAAACAGACCATAGAATCATAAACATATAGAACCCTATCGATGATATCAAACACAGCCAACAACTAATGAAATTTCTCCACAATATTTATTGGTATAATCACAAAATCAACTTTGTCCCATGCAACATTTGCAAGTAATCGGTACCCTAATATGTATTCTGCCACGACGTCCTGGGGTTTGACAACAGCAAGCTTCTTATCGACAAGAGCATTAATATACCTCTCATAAATTTGTTCAATTCTAATCTTGAACATACAGTCAATGGTTGTAAACCATATTTTGTTTGCAGGACCATACTTTCCTCTCTTCCTCAAATAGTATAAAACAACATCAATGTGCTGCAAAAAAAAAAAAGAAGATTTGATTAATTCTCAATGTTTCATACAATTTAACTACAATTTTCAAACAAAAAATCTATATATTTCTAAAATAAAAGAATACTACAGCTGATCATTAAATTCTGCCAAGGTATGTGTGCACCATGTTGTTGAGTACTTGTCCGGGATGTGCCAAAGTATAAAATCAGTTTTTTTTATCAACTTTCTCCACTCCAAGATCAAACCACGGGTTGAGCTGGTTATCCTTTAAAATATAAGGCGCCTTCCTCCTATTTAGAGACATATCAAGTACAATTATTATGTAGTTTCAGTTTGAAATCCATAAATTGTATGCAGTCTATAATATAAAAAAAATGTATAATCTAACCTCTTTGAAACCATGTCGGTACTTAAATATAACCACTTATTGAATTCTTCCAACAAATCAGGGTCAACATCGTCTCCAATAACCCCAGTAAATGGATGCTTGATGTTGAAAATTGTAGGAGATCCAACAGAAGTGCTTCCCCTAGAACTGATATAAGGGAGAAAAGGGGACCTGGCATGCTTTCCAGGAACCCTTATTCTTCCCTGATGTACAGGGGTTGTTTCATTAGTCATTTACCTCTCCGAACTTAATAATTTGTGAGAAGTTCTCTGGAAGCTCAAAATCATCAAGTGTTACCATTTTTCCAGATTTGGAGTCATTGTCTGAATCACCTACATTGATGTAGTCAGGTGGTTCACCTACAATATTTAAAACAAAAGAAGAATATTGTATGCTGGTTGCATTAGTTCTTTTGGGAAGGCGAAACTTATACGAAAGCTGTTGTTTTTTTCCTACAATTATATTGTAACATACAATACCAGTGAAATCTTCATTGCAATCGTCTCTTTTTTGAAATCATTTGCTTGTTGAATGGGAGATCGCAAAGGCACAGTCTCCTTCTCCTCGTTTAAATGCTCTCCTTCTATGCCAAGTTTTGCATCCTGTTTTGGAGAGTCCACATGTATCGTTTCCCTCTCTGTTACAACAAATTGTACAACTTAATAAAATTATAGATCATTTGAAATTATCATAAACTACACTGTAGATAAATTGTAGTTTAATTGAAGTTAGTTTGTTTAAATGATGTTCTGTAGCTTTGATGTAATATGTATTGTGCAATATGTAGATAAACTATAGTTTAATTGAAGTTAATATGTAGATAAAATCATTTAATTGAAATTAATATGTAGATAAATTCATACCTGCAGTTTCTTCCTCCAATGCCCCTGTAAATTGGGAAGATAAGTCAATACCTACAAGAACATTCTCCTCATTTTGAATGTCAGACATGTGCCCTGTATCTAAGAGAAAAGTTAAAAATATAATGTAGATGATTTATTTGTAGTTATTGGTAATTTAGGCTATATGTAGATATATTATAGATATAATGTAAATATAATATAGATTAGTTGTCATCAAATTGTGTTATAATTGTTAAAAAACTTGTTTTACTGCTGCTAGCCAACACTGGTTTAGCACTACTGCCCGGATTCTGTTGTTTGTTCTTTTCTTTGTAATGCTCATAATTTTTCGTAGAACTACCAATAAACTACATTGAGAATTTGTTAGGCTATGTACTTTATGAATACTATTATAAACATAAACATGGTAAAAATTATTGTCCAAATTAAATATATTTCGAATGAAACCTTAGCGTCAATTGCCTGTCACACAGACTTGATGGAATCATTGAGTAGCAATTGAATGCTACCTAGTTCTTCAAAAACCTAAAGAATGAAAAATTGTTATAATGTGTCTAACAATTATAGGCTTGCATATATATATATATATATATATAAAAGACTAAAAATCAAGAATTAGGTATACCTCTTTCTTGAAGGCTCCAAGGTCTGAACCGACCTACGTATTAAAATAGAAAGAGTTAAAGAAATATATTTATATATATATATATATATAAAAGACTAAAAATCAAGAATTAGGTATACCTCTTTCTTGAAGGCTCCAAGGTCTGAACCGACCAACGAATTAAAATAGAAAGAGTTAAAGAAATAATTTGCATACCATAAATTAAAGAAATCAGCTAGGATTATCTTAATTGGTTACCTTATCAATATCTTTTCTTAATTTTTTTTAATTATTTCACAATATCTTTGTTGTCATCTATTCCCATTGCCTGCTTATGTCCAGATGGAGATGGAGATGGAGCATCTGTTGGCTTGGCCTTTGTTTCAGCTTCTTTAAGGATGTATTCAACTTTGTTTGGCAAATTCATTCTTGACAGCTCTTCAGGGGCTTCAAGCTTGTTAGTGAACTGAGAGAAAAAAATGTGAGGGACCTAGTCATAATATGAATAAAATGTGTAGATAATTTATATTAAAATTGTCTGTCTAGAAATGAAAAATATTTACCTTGATCCATGATGGTTTGATCATTCTATCTTCCAAAGAAGATATCCACATCTTGTCCTTACTAGCTGTCCAGTTAAGTATGTGGGTGATCAAATTACCAACCCTTGTAGCTATATCAGTGTTGACTGTAGAGAAACACTCATACAACCATATTTGCATAGCGAGTGGAAAACCTCGAACGAGATAAAAATGCACCGAAGGGTTGAGCTTGTGCCTAACGGACTGAAGCCATTGTGTATAAGCTTCCATACCCCATGCGAAATTCGCATACTGCCCCGAGTCCACCAAGTAGAACCTAAAATGGTCTATCAAACCATTATCTTTCTCTGAAGGACAAAGGAAGAATTCTATCAGATAGAGAATACACAGCTTGACTGTATCCTCATCATTCACCCAACTACGGGTGGTTACAATTTGTTTCAAGTATGACTTCTCAACTTTTTCCTTGTTCGAAAAATAGCTCCTCATTATTTTACTGTTATACTTAGGTGTGTAACCAAAGTCCGTTACTTCTGTGACACAAAGTTCAACCTCTCACCCTTTATCTCTGTTGTAAAAAAATCAGATCTGGATGCATTCAATTCATACTTCATGAGACGATGAATTGCCTGATTTTGGATACATATTTTGGGCAGGGAAAGAAAATGCCCAAAACATGTCTTCTTAAACCATTTTAACCTATTTTTAGACAATAACACATTGATTTGGTAAGGAACAGCAGGGTCGGATAATGTCTGAAATCTAGTGATGCCATAATCAACATCCTGTAGTGCAAAAAATATTCTATTATGTACCAAATGAACAGTAAGTTAAAAAAAGACTTTTTAAATATCAAAAATAAAATAAATACAGTTCTACTACAATTTAGCTACAATCAGAATGACATAAATACCTTGCATACAAATAAGTTACAAATTAGTAAACATATATAATAATTGACTATATTGAAGCTATAAATTATGTTTAGAGCAAGGAATTAGAAAGTAACAACAAGACATAACATATATAATTTGTTTATAGAAAATGAAGCTAACATCTACAAATAGAGCAACTAATAACCAACAAAACCAACTAAATAAGGTAGTAAATCCCCTAACAACATGATTTATAATAATAGGCTACAAATGTTCGATTCTGCACCAAATGAAACAGTAAGGTTAAAAAAAGACTTGTTTGAAGACCAAAAAATAAAATAAATACAGTTCTACTATAATTTAGCTACAATCAGAAAGACATAAATACCTTGCATACAAGTAAGTTACTAAATTAGTAAACATATATAACAACTGACTACATTGAAGCTAGAAATTATATTTATAGCAAGAAATTAGAAAGTAACAACTGCACATAATATATACAATTTGTTTATAGAAAATGAAACTAACATCTACAAAATAGAGCAAATAATAACCAATAAACCCAACTAAATCATGTAGTACATTCCCTAACAAAATATTTTCGAATAATTTACAAGAAATCTACAATTTCGAGGGAAATGTAGAAAATTTGATAACCAGCAATAAATATACACAATGTAGACAAAATGTCTACAAATACAAAAAAATTAAAAGTATGTATAGTCATGAGACTGTGAACAGGTTTTGAACTTTACAAAAAAACCCTCAAAATTGTAACTACTAAATTTTACCTTCTCCAATGACTGTTGGGTATAGTTTCAGGTGATTCTTGAACCTTCTTCTTTTTTGAAGGTTTGACAGTAGGAGAAGCTTTGATTTTTTTTTTTTTTTTGCAGTTTTTGGGATAACTTCTTCTTCGACGAAATTATCATCAAGAGCAATTTCTTTTTTCCTTCCGCTTTACTGATTTAGCAGATGTCGAAGCTTCACCAGCATCCCTGTCATGCTTGAGTTTTGTTCCAGCTTCTGCCCTAGCTTCACGAGGGGAAAGCTTGGACTTTGTCTCTGGTTTTGCATGCGCCGATTTCACTACTTTTTTGGGTGATTCCTGTGACAAAACACCCAAATCAAAAGTAAGACTATCACCAACATTAGATTTTTTTAGGCTATTCTTCAAAACTCCTTTCTTCTTCATTGTAAGGGAAAGAAACATAGGATTTAGAGAGAGAATTAAGAAAGATTGAGAGAGATTATAAAAGATTTTTGAAGAAATATGGAAGAAAGCGTTAATGGAGGGAGAGAGTACAGAATCGTGGGGGATATGGAGAGAGAAACATGGGGGGAGTGGGATATGTACGTTAGAGAGAATTTAGGAGTTAATTGATACTCATTAAATTCCTCAAATATATATAATTGGTAAATTGTATATACTTATGTAATTAAATTAAAATTTGTATAGGGAAGGTAATAAGGTTTGAAATAGTGTATACGAAGGTAGAAATCCTTTTTACAATGCCCTGTAAGAAAAATATGGGCTTAGATTATAAATGTAAACATTTTGGATTTTATGATAGTCCATAAATGCAATTGTCATTGCTAATTCAAATACGTACTTTGTGTTCTATATTGTGTTTGTAATCATGTTTACATTGCTATGCAATGTTTGTAATCATGTTTGATCCTGGGTTATATTGTGTTAAAATTGTTGCACACTCATCTTGTTTGTATATACGTTGGACCACTAAGTCCCATTTTTTACTCTCATTTATCATTGATGTTTTTAAAATCATGTTACAAATTTTGCATTTACCTCGACAGATATCTTCGATGACACCACACTCCGGCAATATTCCAATTCCAATCATTATATTTTCATCTTCATCTATCATGATATTCCCTTGAAAAGCTTAGTTGAATGTTTGAATTGTTTGCAATTAAGTACCACAATCTCCTCTATTCTTATGCTGAGCAAGTGTACAAATACATATATTTGGTCTTAGCATGCTTCTGCATAATTCTAACTTTTAATCGACTCTCATTACTCGCATAATTAACATAGTGTTGTATGCAAATAGCACATACTATGGTGTTCTGTAGAAGCTTGAGACTGGAATCTTAACCTGGAAACATTTGTGCTCTAGTTTTAATCGAATTATAAAACCGCACCATTTTTCTTTTCCACAAGAATACATAGAGAATAGGAGATACGTATACAGATCAAATTATATAGATATTTCTATTCTACAATTTAACAAACTTTAATAGCACTAATTTCATGATCATCTGACCGGCAAGAATGAAAAGGTAAAATAAGTTGAAACACCAGTTCCAAAAAAGTGTTCATCAGTTCTCTCTATCTTAGAACACGGTTTGAGCTTAAGACAAAATTTTCTTCACCAGCTATAGTAGAATTTAGCCTTCCACCAGCCCAACCGTTGTTTAACGGACGAGCAGCACGAGCTGGATCCCCAACCACTTGACTGCCCTCAGCTTGTTTTCCATACTCTGGAAGGCCCTTTGCCTTTCTCTCTTTCCTTCTTTTCCTCTCCTCGCCTCTTTCTTTCCTCAGCCAACTCTCTACTGTCCTCTGCATATCCAATTAGAACAACCATGCAAAATCCATATAAGAAAAATATATGAAGTATATCATATATAATCCATTTTAGAAAAAGATATGATAACAGGTTGTCATGTTTCAGCCAAATGTCCAGGAGCTTGATGAAATCGAACAGTTCATCAACGAACCTCCCAGCTAAGCAGTAGGATGGGGAGCATGTTTGACCTTCCAAATAAAAACTGAATGAGGTTCTACTTTGGATCTTATATTTTCTAGTGACATCAGAACTTACCATCAATGACATATTGCTGATCTCCTTCACCTTGTCCATTGGCATTGCTAATTGCAACTTCCCATGAGCCACGTATAGCTTCAAATAATATAATTAATATAAGTATCATTACTTTCTTCAAAAGATCCAAATAAAGCAAGACGTAGGATTCAGCTCTTACCATATGAGAAGGCCAATTCTCAAGACCATCAAAAATGTGTGTTGCATAAATTATTGTAGCTCCTCGCTCTTCACATTCTTTCCTCAGAAATTTCAAAAGATCAGCCCTCGCTAGAACATCTAGGTCAACTGTAATCTCGTCAAGAAGAAGAACCTACACAAGCAGGGGGATATCTTATGTCAACATTGTCTTCAAGCAATTTGTGACAGTTAAACCGTAACTGCTTTTACTCCGTGAAAGTATTTGCAGGTGTACCTTGAATGGTTTCAGAAGACCCATACAGATCTGCACTCTTCTTCTTTGCCCATCAGATGCTTTGTGCATTCTCCAGGATAGATCAATACCAAGAACCTGCATCAGCATATAATTAAAATATTGGCATATATATATATCGAGTTGTTTGAAGATTAGATATGTTCACAAAATCAGATTTATTAGAGATAAATACGGTTGACACCCGCTGAGCAAGTAACAGATAATATATATTCCTTTTATGTTGTCTTGTGTAATAGGGCATAGTGATAACAATCAAAAATCAAGCAGATCAAAAGCCCCATGGGACTTCAAAATTTCCCACATAGTTTCGTGCATTTTCCATTCATACCTTAATCAGTTCATCTCGTCTTTGTGGATCAGTTCCTGGAACCCCAAAAATCATTTTCTCAGCAGAAATATCCATTTGAATAGGCACCTCAAATCCAGCAAATGCAACTTCTCTCCTCCACTGCAGAAAAGAAAGCACAGTAGAACTTAATTTTCTACTTAATTGATCAATTTCTGAATTCACAAGTTCATTAAAAGATGTGGAACATTTATTTTTTCACGAGACAGATCTATCAAGCCTAAACAAGATGTTTACATTGTTATAACATATCACCTTTATAACTAAAGCCTTCTTGTAATGTACCATATTACAGGTTGAAACTACCAACAAATAAATGAGAGAAACCATGTTAAAGAGAATTTTACAACTGATTCCAAGTAAATCTCCAGCATAGTTGACGACATACTCTTGGTAAACATAACAGAAGAAAACTTGGTTATGCTTGAATAATGAATTGGACATAAGATGAGAACTGCCCAATTCCAATACATGCATTTAACAAAATAGAGAAGCAAACAGTACTAAAAACATAATAACCCATAAAAAGATGGTCGACAAACAGAGAAAGAGAAAAGATACCTCTCCACCAAGATAACTGAGGTCTCCAGAAGCCGTTAAAGCAGTGTCATGAAATGCAGATCTTCCAAGCACTCTGACCATGTCTGGTTCTACCATGTGCTTTCCTCCCAATATCTTCAGAATTGTAGTCTTTCCTACAAAAAGTACATCCATTTACCCAACATGAGATGTCTCTTAGGTCTACTGGTAGGGCGAAATAATGCCTCTTCTGTGTTTGGTAAGCTATGTTTTCTATATTTTCTACCAAAAGGTGGAAGTCATTTCCCTTTACAAATATCACACATCTTACTCCATATGCTTACTTCAATAAACATTTGAACATTGTTGTAAACCTTTAATACTAAAAAGTATGTCAAAACACTATCCTCATAGCTTATGTTGTACATCGTACAATTACCCTGTGGGTTGTGACACCAAATTTTATATATCTCAAACGGCTGAAACATGATCCAGCAAATGATTTCCAACTAAAACATTTTCCGCCAAAAATATAGAACATTTTCATCTATACCAAATGCACCCTAAATTTCGAAACTGGACATTTAAAGCAGCAAAAAAATAACAATTCTAAAGCAACCCTTTTGATTTCTTAATTATATTAAAGAGGGCAATTGTAATTCAATGTCAAGAAGAGCAATAGAAAAGAACCTGCGCCATTGGATCCAACAAGAAGGCAGCGGTCACCAGGATAGAGGGTAAGTGAGAAATCTTCGATTAAGGGCGTAGATCCGGGAGGCGGGTGACCATCGATACCAGGGTAGGTGAATTTGAGCTTGTTGATCTCCACTGATGGCTTCCTGTCTTCCTTCACAGCCATGTCTATCAAGTGTTGGTGAAAAGCAATAGAGAAGTAAAGTAGTGATTGTGCTTTTGTGAGTTCAGTTTTATAATAGAAAAAGACGGAAGGAATGTGAGTATGTGAGGCTACTCAAGATTCAGCCATGGCCACGTTCTTCACCTCCTTCCCATATAATGCTTCTTCAACTACCACCAACCGCCGACCGTCAAGTTAAATTAATCGAAAAAAGAGTTATACTAGCAAATTTGATCCTCCTACTATTCCAAAAGTAAACTTTGACCTCTGTCTTTTTACTTGTTTCAAAATAAATATTAGTTTACGTGAACTTGTTTCACTGGTTGCATAATTAAGAAGAGAAATATAAATTTTTACATTTGTGAACTTACATGACATAATATTCTTATGATTATAAAATATTTTAAAACTTATATTATCAAACATGAAACATAAAATTATCATAATGATAAAATGAGAACTTTAAATTAAATTTTTTTAAAATATTAAAAAGAAAAATTCTTTTTTAAAATTGATTAAATAGAAATAGGAATATAACTGAAATAGCACGAGTAGTAGTAATTGAATACTTATGGTCTTTATCTGATTTACACGAGAAGATAAAAGAATTAAGGAGTAAAATTTGTTCTCTTATCATCTTGAGTTGAAAGACGATCTTTCTTTTCTCCCTACTCCCGAGTTCACAAATACACTAAATAAAATTCCTTTAATTTTTCCTCTTTAATTCCCTCCTCTACGTTTTTGCCCACAATTTTCAGTTTAGCTCGTTTTAGGACCTCGCATTCAAGGCAACAACATGCTGGCAAGATGGAGATATTTCTAAGGTCTATAAATTGTTTGAAGAGCGGAATCAGTCAACAAGCGGGGATAGCTCAGTTGGGAGAGCGTCAGACTGAAGATCTGAAGGTCACGTGTTCGATCCACGTTCACCGCATTCTTAGTTTTTGGGGATTTGGCATGGCATGATAATTAGGTCCAATAATTGATATAAAAAAACCTACCGTTTTAGGATTTGCTACGTGGTAGCCTTAAGTTATTCTCTCTCTTCTAATAGTTCAACCATCATCATAAAAATAAGCCCCATCAAAATTATTTTTCTTAAAAATAGCAAAAAATATTTAAAACCCTCTCTCATCTCTCATAGCAACCATCATCCTAGAAATTAGGTTCCATTTCCTTGAGTAATATCCGATAAAGCTCCCAAATATTTTTAATTATCTTTTTAATTTTTTTATCTGTATATCAAATATATACGACACAATAATAATTATATTATTTGTCTATCACAGTGTATAAATAATAATAATAATAATATGTATATCCAAAAAGTATATTAAATTTTTTTTTCCTTCTTTGTATAACACATTTCATATTGAAAACTCAAGTTCAAGACGACTCCACATGTGTATTCCCTATTGTATCCCGTGTATATCTCTATGTACATCACTGATATTTCATGTATATCATATGTATTTGTGTATCTATGAAAATTTGTGTTATATATCCGGTATGCAATGTGATATACACGGGCGTCCATAAAAAAATTATATTGTATACACGATATACAACATGATATACACAAACGTCCTTAAAAACCTGTATGTGACATACACTGATATACACGATAAACGAAGTGATATACACATGTCACAGTTGGATTTTTAGGTTTGATTTTTTACCCGAAACTAGTCTAAATCACTTCTAGTCTTTCTCAAATTTTGTATATAGCCTCGTTTAGGTTTTTTCAACCAATTTCAATAACACCCACTCGTTCAATTAAATCAAAAAAAAAAAAAAGAGAGAAGAAAAATAAAGTTGAAATGTATTTTTTTCT